>JABMBV010047398.1:0-14276 GCA_018906735.1 Mesochorus sp. PSUC_FEM 10030011
TTACTTTTGTTTGTTTTTTTTTATATATTTTTTTTTAAAAATTTTGTAAAACGTATGCGATTGCGAGTTCTAAGCTGAATGAATTTTTTTTCAAAAATAAATTCGACGATTCTACCGTAATTATCGAATGATCAATTCCGATTATGGTCTGTGGGATGGAGGGAGAGGATTTCCGTAACTTTATTATCGCGACGACAGCAGCTTCTCTCGCTCTACATCATCCCCCTCCTTGCAATGAAATTGCAGTGCAAATAAGTTACTCCGCTTGACTACGCGGTACACGTTGATTGTTCAATTATCGGATTATCCTCGGTGTCAAGGCCAGAAAGATTCGTATACGCGCTGAATAAGGAAGCATTTTGTAACCTGTGCAACTTGCTCTCCGAGCCGTCTCTACTATCGTAAGCGCACAAGGGAATTATCGATTTTTCCAGGCGCGGGAAATCGTGTACTTCCTGCCGCGTCCTTGTTTTATCGCACACGAAATATCCTCGACAATTTCATGACGAAAAAAAGAGAGAGAGAGCAAAAGCTCGAGAAAAAGAGTAAGAAAGAGAAAGGGAGAGAAAGAGAGAGAGAGAGAGAGAGGGAGAAAGAGAAAGAGAGAGAGTGCAGAACCGCGTATAGTAACGTATACTTGCAGAGGGGTAGGGTTAGTGTATTGATTTTTCGTGTAAACCAACGGAATTGGGGTTAACCCGAGCCTTCTATCCATTCGCGAAATGTAGACCGAGAATTACTTCGTTCAATTTATATATTACGTGCCCGGTCGGGGGCGATCGATTTTCTTTTTTAATTGACGTCTTTAAATCCGTTTTTCTTTTGTTGCATTCACGCGATTATTATGATTATTAAATCGTTGAATTAGACGAAAATGAGCTTTAATATTGTTGATGAATCAAACGAGACGAACATCGTAAGGGAGCGAGGAAGAAGGAAATTCGGATCTGTGTATCGACCTCATTTTAGATCTGTCACATTGAATCTGACGTTAGTCTGATTACACGTAATCGGAGCAACAATGAAAGTGAACATTGTGTGAATATAGAGCGTAACGATAGCGATATATAATATACAGAGAGTGGAAGCCCGTCGATATAGGCTGAACGTCGCGAACAATGCTCGTTCAAAGAACAACCCTTGGTGTGACGTAAATCAAAAGCAGACGTAAAGTCGTAGTTAGCACGCTCGCGACAACCCTGTTTTTATTATTATTATTTTTTAAATTGTTTGGTAACGATTAAACAACGAAACTTATTGATAAAACACGTACGAATAACGTGTATTACGACCTACCTCGTTTTTGTCGGCCTGGAAACTCTAGCCGAATTGGTGGATCGCTGAAGACCCGTAGAGCCGAAGAACAGTTGCAGTTTAACGCAGTTGACGATAATACACGGATGGCTCTAGTAGACTAGAAACGCTCTCACGTGAACGCGACGAAAGAGATTTCAATATTATGACGGATATCTCGATGATTGTTGTTATTATTTTCAATAGCAAAGTCAACGTTGAGCGGAATTTTCAATGTTGTTAACGGAAAAATTTATCGCACGGAATGAAAAGTAATCAGAGAGAGACGAGAACCGATTCGCTACTTTCGACGCACACGGAACACTCAACAAACTGGTCACTATGCTCTCTAGTCTCAAAGCCTTCCTCGATTGTCATTGGGGCTCGGACTCCCTCTGGCCGGTCAATGGGACTGCGCAGACTTTCTTGCGCATTGCCCATTACCGGATCGAACCGGTTATGGGACTAAGTGTCGACATCTATCTTCCATTCGGATCTTTGTGGCTTGAGTCACATCTTATCTCAATTGGTTTGATCACGATTGGTCAATGAGAAATTAACTTGACCTACGAAAGGTAACCTTCACGTTAATGGCTATTGGTAGGGCAGAACTCTACCTACCTACCTTGTGTCGAGTAAAACGTTCGTGCTTGTATCGACTGGGGTTCAATTAGTTTACTTACCCGATGCATGGAGGTTTTTTCGAACTGCAGTATGTGTCTTCTTTTTTAAGAAGACATAATTAATCCAAAAGTTTTGTTGAAAAAAACAAGATTAACAATATTGGACGAAAGTAAAGACTTAGAAAGTAGACATAAGATGTTTCGTTCTAGAGGTGATATAGCAATCATGTGAGGGTAAGACATTTTACCCTGCAAGAATGATAATTATTGGACGAATAAATAAGGGGCTAAAATTTCGAAGCATTTTCGAGACCCGTGCCAGAATGTTATTCGCTGGGATGTTCCTTAAATCCTGGTAACGGACCACGTCTAAAAATCTTTTCTGCGTATACCCAATTTATACACACATACCCAGTGAGAATTACCTGGTCGAACCGAGAGCCTTATTTATGGTCGGTTAAAAGGATTTTAATACACGTCGAGCATGCGCTGCTCGCAATAATTCATAGCGACAGCTGCCATATTTCCTGCCAACCTCCCTAGCTAACTTTTTTTCTCTTTTTTGCAGGGCAAAAAAAATACTGAAGCCAGTGAAGAAATAGAGCGCGGTAAGTAGACGTAATAGCAAAGTAGTATCCGTCGTAAAAATCGACCCAGCCGGAGCAAGCCACTTATCCTTCCGTTATTACCTCAAGTGCGGGTGACCATTATCGTGACAAGCCTAAAACAGACCTTAGGAATTCATGGAATCATCAATGGAGATAGAAACTAAAATGGTCTGGTTTGATTCGTATGTATGGAATTTAATAGATGGAGCTATTGGTTGATCGATCAATTTCATTGGTTTGTGTGATTAGAAGAAAATTCTTTCCATTTGTTTGGCCATTCTCATTACGTTTGTTCAATTTGTAGTCTCTTTTAGTTTCCAAATCCTTTCTCTCTTTCTCTCTTTCTCTCTGATATACTTAACCAGGCTACAAATCATGGTTCGCACTAGACCAGCTAATCTGGCAAGCCCCCCCTTAAATCACGGAATCGAGCCATTAGTTTTACCGTCTCTTGGTTTTATCGCCAGCTGTTTTTGATTTGGTGCCTTGCCTCGCCTCCCGAATCTCGACCTTAACTCATCTTCTGGGAGTGCTGGTGCAGCAGCAGCAGCAGCAGCAGCAACCGAGACGAAGAGGAGATCTCGAGGTTGGAGAGAGCGTTGGCGCTCGTAATACGAGAGGGTTGTAGTAGGACGGAGAGAAAGAGAAGATGGAAATCCCTCCCCTGAGAATCTAATATACCAGGAGCACGCCGAGTGAGCGAAATTGCGAGTCTTCCTTCGTCCTCGATAACGCCCGTAGCAATTACGTAAATATATATAGATTCGACAATGCCACGCGCGAAGGAGATTAACGTCCTTTGAGAAATTCCAGAAAAAGTAAGTTTCAAGAAAATCACCATCAACGAATACAAAAGTTTTATAGTATCCTATTGTCCTAGCGGCACCCAATGACTAAAGTTTCTTTTCGTTTAACTTTTGAATGAATTCTTAAATTCCCACCCGGATCTTGGACTGCTTGACACGGTTTTTTTTTAAAGGTACTCCTCTTACGAGACGTCCATATAAGCGAAAGAGAGCGAAAGAGCCTTAAGGAATAACTAGTTTTTGCAGTATATACAGGAATATTGCCAAGTATATTCATCATAAAAATGTATATATTTAGGTATATACAGCGGTGTTTCGTTGGGCGTGGAAAATATATTGTTACGAGAGAAGCGCTCCCCCAGAGTTTTCCACCGTTACTTCGGACTTATGGGGAGAACGTAGGTGTTTTATAATGTCGTATAACGTGCCCCAGCTCGTATCTATCTCTCGCCCTCTGCTCCCAGTTTTATATATAAAAAATATATACAACATATATACACATACTCGTATTTGCCTACACATGTATTATATACGAAACACACATAATGTAATACGCGTTATAAGCACGGTTGTATTGGATATTCGGTGTCGCGTATTCGCGTCCGAAAACGTCCACACGCGTCTCGTGTTCGTATGAGCCCCCGCTAAGGGAGTTTTCCACGCGACTAACTCTTATAAAAAGCTGTCACACGACGGTATTTAGGCTGTCGCGTTTTGTGACGGATCACGCGATATAAAGTAGACGCGGGAGCTGGTAAACGTCGTGGGGCTGAAGGCACGAGCAGGCGTGCCGTATACACACGCGTCTTCTTTTCTGAATCCTCATTCAAGCATTCAGAGGATTCAACGTCTTATAGCGTACGCGCTGTTCCAGAAATATTGCCCAATATATTCCCACTCGAGGACTATGGCAAGCGTGAATTTTATGGGCACGACAACGCGAGTATCAGAGGGTGGTAAAAACATACTTGGATGCATAAACATGTGATATATCGATAAGAAGTATCTTTATCAGCGCCGGTATGAGCCTGATGGCGATGGGGGAAAGGAAAGCCACGTTATGGAGATTAGGATTGAAAAGACGCGTTAAGCAAAGCCACGCGAGACACCGTACGCCGTATTGAAGGGTGCGAACACCAGGTATTCTTTCCTTTTATTTTACTTCCTCCAGCTGGTTTTATCGCTCTCGATAAGAAGCGCACTTTTGCGAAACATTATATTATACGTGAGTGTGTGTATGCGTATAAATATCCGTGGGATAGGTTCACTCGCCTACCAGAATTCAGTATCTGTGCAAAGGAGAAAACGAGCCCAGAGCCCCGGAAACTTTGGGTTTACCCATGCAAATGGAGAATGGCTCTTCCACGACAAGTTTTAATTCAACGTTTCCTCGCACCCGCAGGATTGTCTTGACTCTGAGGCCAATGTGTATACGGTTCTCAGGAGCGAAGTTGGTCAGGACTTTGCGTTTTGCTTCATGCGACTTCAAGCCGGAGCCCCTGCCCTTCTTCAACTCACTCCACTTTCTATCTCATCCCTCCTCTTCCTCCTCTACCTCCCCTCACACCATCCAAGGGCTCCCTCGGCCAGGTAAGAGAGAGCTACCGCGAGAGGAACCACTCAAAATGGTAATACGAAAGTTCAAAGACACCATATACCGTCTCACTGTTTGTACCATGAGAATTTCAACTTTCTGCTCTCTGCACGCTTAGTTATGGCCATCTCATGTTTGTGTATACGTATCTCTCACCCTTCTCGTTGAGCGCATCTTTCATCTCGTCACAAACATACAGGTATATTGGAATCATCATCTATATCCGTGTTTCTACACATTCAAGATAAAAAATTTAAAGCTTTTCGGGAGTCTCCAGACTCTGAAACAGTCCTACAATATGTATTAATGAGGTTCTATCGAATTAATCGTGATAATATCGATAGAGCATAAATAAAATCGTCAGATAGAATTTTTTTACAATAAATAATTTATTAACAATTTTCGTGAATTTATTTGAACGTTACTTTTTGTAATGGGTGAAAAATTTGAAAAGATTTTGTCGTCAAATAATCGAGATATTCATCCTGTAAAATTAAATTTTTAACGTGGGCTCTTTTTGAAAAGTTTCGGAAAATTGCAAATTTAACACTTTAAGGCCCAGCTGTTTCGATAGAAACCACTTTTGTCACAAATCAATATATTTTTTTTATCTTAACGCCGACGACTAACAAATTTATATTTCTTTGTAAAAAAAAAATTATAATATAATACATTGATAATAATTTTGTAATAATAACAGTATAGACAAATATAAATGTTTATAGTAAAAATTGCAAAAAATTGCAAATTATCAAATTATGTAGACCTAGGCTTATAAAAATTATCACTCGGGAATTTTCGGTGTTGCTGATTCTGATTACGAATACGATATTAGATTTTAACAAAAATTTCAAAATTGAAAATGGCGGATCTAATATAATTGCGTTATTTTATAAAATTCGAGTCATGAAGGGTTAAAAAATAAATATCTCTATTTTAGGGTAGTAAATATTCGGGAAATTCCGCTTGAAGTTAAATACTGCATTAGTTCTCCATAAGGTTCTTTTTAAAACAAAGGTTTCAGATGGTTAAAAAAAATAAATGTTTTATTCTACATATTTTTTAAAAATTGTCCGCAAAATTTCCACCCAATTCACTGCATATTAAAAAAAATCATTAATTTTCAAAGATTGCAATTTATCTACGTGTTCCTACGAGGGAGAAGAAAAGAAATGACAATAATTGATTGTATTTAAAAAAAAATTATTAACTTTATTCATGAAAAATATTATTAAACGATTTCATCATATCTACTAAAATATTTAAAATTCAATACCAACTATGAAATATTTGAAAACAAAGTAGTATTTGGTTTTTTTTCAAACGAGGTGTCTTTTCAACCATCCAGAACCTCCTTAACTTTTTATGTTAGAATTATGGCAGAAAGTTATGTGACCATTGACCATTTTCCCCATCGTAAGCAGGTTGCTTCGATTTCGTTTTCCAACTGTTTATTTATTTCTTTCGTGAAACAAGTCTGGCCCATTCGCTCTCGCATTCGCTTTCACTGGTTTGGATTTCTAAAGTCATCCCCTGATGCAAGGACTGATGCAAGAGGAATAAAGGGACCCGTGGCGCACGTAATCGGCACTTTCGTTCTCCCATACTCCCCCGCCCTCACTATCTCTTTTTCTTTCCAGCTGCGTCCAAATGAATAATAAATTTGAAAGGACACGTAAACATGGGGAAAACGTTGTTATAGAGCGACACGGCGAGACATAGAGCCAAATTGTGTATTAATATTAAATTCTCCGTATATAGGAATGAGAAAGCGCTGGTTGGTCGGTACATAGCTACGGAAACGATTCTCCCCCGAGTCACCACTCACAGAGCCAGGTCCCAAGTGTACACGGAGCCGTATATCTCTCACATAATCAGGAAACACATACGTGGAAACCACAGCAGTACTATAGATCTGTGGACGGAGTATCTCTACAAATAGACGCGTGTGGCATGTGATAACAGTCTTGATGCACCTGTATATCTTTGTAAGAGTACAATGAAGATCCAACTACAAAATATTTGAACAAAAAAAAGATTGTAGTCTTGGTTGATCTTTTAATTAAGACACTTATTCCATTTTTATTGTGTTGTCTCTGTTCAATCGTTCACGATTTTGGTCACAATTATTAACATAGTCTTACATATTTTGTTTTATATACAATTATCGATATATTTTATAGTGTCTCACTGAGACCAAAATATTATGTGTAATTTTTGCATACAACATCCGTAACGTTTAAAAACTTCAAAGAAATTCCACTTTATGCTATCGATAAATATAAGTTTATATACTTAACATCTTTTAACGGTTGTGTACCGACCTACATAGAATAATTTTCGAGTTTTACACTTTCAGAGTAAATACTTCAAAATGTATTTTTCCTAAATCCAAACATTCAGTTCCCACATAAGTTTAAAAACCCATCCCCTCCGACATGTTTTTCTCCTTTAAATTTTCCCAGCATCCACCAATCAGCAATTTTTGCATCCCACCACCACTAACAAACCAAACCTTTAATGGTTTGCAAACTCTACTATATACTATTATTAATATTCCGTGACGTGATTAAATGTTTCCAATTATTTAATCTTTATAACTGTTCAAAGTTGCAGCGGATTATAGATGGAAGGAGGGTTCAGTGGAAAAAAATGCAAAATAATGAAAAAAAGCGCCGTTTTAAAATGTCACGTAAAAGTTTATTCATTAGCAATAAATTGTAGATAAATACACAATTACACGCATCGAAACGTCAATATAATTTAAAATAAATGAAGAATCGCTTATGTACGAGGAGACGAAGTATACCAGAAATATCGTCATAGAAGTGAAATTAAACACGTATTCGAAGAGACGCGTCGAAAATTCGCGTTAGTTGAATCGTGGGTCCTAAAGCCGGAAAGATTCTCGAAAAATCGAACCGAGTAGAAAACCGAACAATGAAGAGACAATGAAAGACCGCAGTAGTGCCGAAGAAGAACCGATTACCGAATTGTACCGAACCGTTGAATGATAACCGACGAAGTAGAAAGAGCCACCGAGAAGAGCTCGTTAGACTGAATTTGCGTTTAGAAGTGGGGGAAAAAGCCGAAATGTAGCGAGCTACCGAAACCCGAAAAGCGGGAGACCCACCGTGCACTGAGGGCCTCACTCGAGCGAACAATATCGCCAATCCTGAGCAGTAACCCTTTAATTAGCGTTACAGTTTCTCATGTCTCGAAATATATAGTCCACTCAAAATCGAAATTACCATTATACCACGCGAGAAAACAGTCCCTCGATTGCATGATTATTTTTCGTATTTAAAAATATATGAAAAAATCATTCTACGGCAATACGTTTTCAATGGAATAGAGCGGTGTTTTAATCTTCGCTAAAACCTAATCTTCTATTTACGAGAACATTTTCTCAAGAGGTGTCTCTATAAAAAAGCAATGAACAAAACAATTATATATATCGGTATTATACTACTCTACATCTATATACAAAGGTCTACAGAGACCCGAAGATAAAAATAACTCTTAGGCTATACGCTGAGGACCAAGCTCCTCTGTGAATCTTCCCATGTTTGCTTTATCATCAGTGGTTTCCCTCAGATGGCCCATAGAGTGTGGTCGATCGAATGAAAGTCGAGTGTCTAAGTACCCAGAGGCCGTGCGACGCGGTTACTGTTTATGGTTTAGGTGCGAGAAGGACCGCAGCTGCGAACCCTTAACGATAAATTCGTGAACGAGAATTACACCCCCGGGATAGGCAACAGTCCCGATGTAGTGCTGGCGTGCTGGGGAGGCAAGAGGGTCGACGTTGGCCACACACCTGTTCTACTATTGTCGAAGTCCCATGGGTGGCCGATCCAGTCGATCGTGATGTCAGTGAGGCGAGATATCCCAAGAGTTGCGAGCCCGCTTGGGAGAAGAGGCCTGCGTGGAAAAGTAGTAGGAAATGGTGAAGGAAATACATGGATCATTGGGGAGGATTAACGGAAATGCGGGAGTCGGTGATCCAAGAAAAGCACGTGTGCAGTTTTGGTGTTTGGTGAATTGAGCTGTTGGGGTTAATCGCGTTTTCGTGTCTACATATAGCGGATATCTGTAGACACTAACGTGTATCCCAGCTTCAGTAACTACTTCCTCAGGAAATTGTTCGCTCTGCTCGTTTTTGCAATTTATTCGATAAGCAGACCGAGTGGCAATGGCGTACAGACTGCGATAAAGTATTTAGTTGATCCGTGCCAGGTATATAGGTAGCAAACAACCGTAAAGTCAGCGCTGGTGCTGTTGCCAAGGCTGTTTAAGGTGAAACAGCCCGCGAAACTGCACCAGAGGCAAAGAGAAAGAGTTTGTAATGGAGACAAACGCCGATTGTACTGACGATGTACAAAGACTCCACTTCCACGTGTACCCGTGATCCCTACGGGCTTATATTACCGGATACACCAAGGGAAAATCTTTTAGGATCTTTATCGCTACTGAGAAAATATCTGGAAGACATTGAAGAACCTTAGAAACTGGAATTTCTTACCTTTTTATATCAAGCTTTAATACTTTCGACTGGGAAAAATAATGCTATTCGTAGTCGTAAAAAAAAATACTCGATCGTATGTAGAAATATGAAATATTGTAGTGAAAGACAATTGTTTATTTATTTATCTACCACCTTTTCAAATACCCAACAAAAAACTAAATAATTACGAATTATTTTTTAAATAATTGTGTGATCGTATTATTTGGAGCGAAAAATATATAAAGGATGCACAAGGATTATGTTACAACGGAAAATTATGCGCTGACATCTGAACCGTACCATTTTCACATAAATAATTCATAACTCAATTCGAACTAGTCGAAAGTGGTCGCTTTTGTAGAATGAGCTGGGTATAGAATGTGGCGAAGTATATGTAGCAGCGAGCAGGCAGTTCCAAATATGCCGACAAATCCTTTTCGCGTAGTTCAGAATGTGTACCCACAATTATGTAAATACCGTGAATTTAACATGCCGTGGAGAGACGCATAAGCGCCACCACCACCGCCCCTAATGCAATTCCGAAAAAAAAAACGTACACACTTTATCCCTTTAAACATAATCCTGATAAATTGTGAACGGTGCCACCCTAACGCGGTTCACACAATTTTTACTCAAGGGTTGTTGATCGTTCAATGCAGGGCTGACGTTTCTTCTGAAAATGATAGATGTAGTATTCATTTTCATTTTTCAAAAATTTAAGCCCCGCACTCGAAGGATCAATATTAATTTCACTTTTTAAAAAATGAGAGCTTACAGCTGAATTGATTTTTATTTTCCGAAATATTCTATATTTAGGTACGATCTTCAGAATACATTTTTTGTTGTTGTAAAAACCATAAGCGATAATTTTTCGCATGTACAATAACCGAGTTAATAATTCCATGGGAAGAACACGATAGAAAAAGATATTATTCCAGGATATCCCATATCGTTTGACTCGTATGTTCCATGTAATAGGAAGACGTCCAAGGGCAAAAAGTCTGACCATATACATTTCTCCTCTGTTCCACAAGGGATACCGCTTGTTCCGGTTGGTGGAACAATTTTCTCAAAAGTCAAACTGGTATATATAGTGAGACGTAGGACGTACTACGTATAAGTACGTGCAGCGTAGCTACGTTTCAAGAAAGCGGAAGCTTTTCTGCTAGGTATAGTTGAATTTGAAGGGGGTGTATAAGGGCGCCGAGAACGAAAGCTTTCTTTAAAATTTATGGCCATAGGGCCGGGCCGAAAGAACGGTGGAGTATACGGTTTGGCTGACGGTTTCTCGGCAAGACGAGCGGAATAACCCGCTGGATCCTTTCATCAAAAGGCCAATAAATTCAACCGCGGAAGCCAACTGGGTCAGTGCATCAAAAGAGCTCGAAAACTCGTAGTCCGTCTGAACTTGTAGGATGTATATAACGAGAGGTCTTCCCGGTATATTTTTTAGATAAACATCTGTGTGTGTGTCTCATTCGCAAGTATACAGCATAGCAAAGCTAAAGGTCATTTCCCCTTTAAGCCCGGCAGTTGACTGAAAATAAATTGATGAGAGCCATGCACGTTTCAAGTGAGTGAACCGAAGTCGAAAGCTGAATGGTAAAATGGTGGTTGCATTTTGTAATAACCTTCTAACTTACCAACAGGGACGTTGCTCGATATGAAAGAAAAGTTTTGCATTGATCGTGGGTTTTATCGGGTAGTCATTAAAAATTCAGATTTGAAGAGCAGCAAGAAAACAAGATCTAAATACGAATTCCTGCATTTACTACCATATTTTTGATTCCCTAACCAACAATGAACAAGTGATTTAAAATTGTCGTGAATTGGAAAAACTTATCCATGAAACTTGAATCTCCACATGGATGATCCTCGTGAATCTCTATGCTGGTAACAGATAGAGTGTCCAAGGTTTAAAGTAACTGTTGCTGTCATGCTGTATTCAATGAGGAGTGGTCGCACGGTCAGAATATAGTTGTAAAACAGTTGGTATCTATATATCTGTTGATTTCACAATAGAACCAAATGCACAGCTACGTGCGTTAGTGGGGTAGTCCCCGCCGAGTTTTCGTTAAATATTTATCGTATCGAGAATGCGGTTGACCACTGGTCCAGGAGTCGAGTTGCGAAACTACGTCTCGATTGTGAAAAAAGTACAGTGATCTATATAGAGTTCGAAAACTCTTTGTATAGTGTGTGGGGCAAAGAGACTGTTCTCATGGTACGTGGGAACCCCGTCACTTCGTTCTGCTTCTAGGATACACTTATCTATCCAACTATCCCTTTTTCTTCCCACATGGTGTACATTTCTCGTCGTCGCGTTCTCCGTCGTCGTCTTCTACGCCAGGGTTCTCTAGTATGTGGGCCCGCGAATCACGTTTCTCGTAAGGGAACAGAGGGTGCTCACGTAAAACCAAGAATAAAGATCGCCAGGGTGTGCCTTGCTCGAGGTTTTCCCCGCATGTATATACATCCACGTCTTTCTCTTGGTGCTGCCGCGAACACATATTTCCTGCACCTGTACGCTTATCCATTTCCTTTCCCATACCACCCTCCATGCCTTATTCCACTCCACGAAATAAATGTAATTCACGTGAGTCTTGCCAACTGCGTTTGCAACCCACACTCGCTAGGTGAGCCCTTGACAAATTCGACGAAAGCGACAAAATTTTTGAATCCACATTCTATATGAGATCCAGACCTCATATCCTAATGTTTAACCGCGCGTGTACCATCCACCCCCAGACACACACACACGCACACATATGGGACGTGACTTCGATACGCGCTCTTGAACAAAACTCCGTCGTTCAGCTCGGAAACGACCTGCTTAATTAAGCCATATAAATATTAAACACCTTTTTTCCCCGTGCTCCGAAATGGAATCCCGTTTTTATACGTGCACCTACTGCGCTATACATTGAAACGTGTTTTCTATATCCCTGGGACGCACATACATACCCATACACCTCGACGCCCTCATTCTACCCAGCAATGCTACCGTCATTCCAGAATAACTGCATATACTGGACTGAAAAACAATTTCGTCGTTGCCGCAACGATATCATCGCTATTCGCGTCAGTAATAGCTGGACGATTTTTTTTTGTTTTTTCGTTATTGTTCGTCTGTCCCTGTTTTTTTGTTTATTTCCCCAAGGGACTAAACTAGAGTCGCAGTGATTCGTTACGATAGTGTGTGTGTGTGTGTGTGTCCAATATAGAACGCGGGGAGAGTCGATGATTTATTTTCAATTTTCTCAACAAATCGAACTCAATTTACGAATAAAATGCAAACGATATCCGTGTTCCCCAATCGTATTTTTTCCCCATCTTTATCGCCTTCATTTCCGATGATCTATAGTTATTGTTGTACTTTTTTTCCAGATCTATATTTTGTATATACATTTTTTTTCAATCCTGATATATAGGTTTTCCAATTTTTATTATCATAGATTTTTGTCCGATTTTCAAATCGAAAAGTAGGCACTGAATAATATAAATACCTCTGATTCGCCGAATGAACGACCGAACTAGCGAGAACGAAACGATTCTTCGTGAGTATATTTTTCGTTGCGGTGTTATCTCCAAAAGCGATAACGATATTCGGCATTGTTTCGTGAATACTCGACGATGACGACGACATTGAAATTCTGCAACTATTTTTCGTAACTTCATCGTATGCCTCTCGCGGCGACCAAATTTTCACTCGCGAATTCGTGGGCATATTTCCCTTTTTTTTCGCTTTTTTTTCGTTCGGAGCTATTGAATCGTTACTCGCTGACCGTTTCGAAGATTCACGAGTCACGGACTAAATTCCTCTATCCAGCATAGTTGCACGAGTTTGGATCGAATATAAAAGTACGATGCTTATACGGTAAAAAGTGACGAGAGCAGGGGGGGGGACATCACTTTGATCATTATTTCGTCACGGTGTGCTGAGCTCGAATGATCGAGCGCGGATACATGTTTATAAACGTCAAAGCTCTCATGATTATACGTCACATATATATGCACACACATACACATGTTACTACAAACTCATGACACTATTGTCAGCGTAGGAGCGTTAATAGCGGAAATCAGTTTAGTACGTGAAGAGTCATCAGTCGCCGGAGGTAAACTTTTAAGTATTATTAGATCCATTTCAATCCAAGATAAATATAGGTAAGTGTATTTCAGTTTGGAGTGAACGTGTGTAACGTTACCGAGGCAAATACACGCGTTTTATTTCTTTGCATACATTGTTCAAACTTATCGGTAAAATATTATAGTTAATATTTCACATCGAATATAATATTGTTACCTCCCAAGATTTGTTGTTTTTGTGACATTAATGTTGAAAAGTGACGTAACATAAGAAATTTGTTTAATTGAAATTGTTTATTCATTTGGTTTGTTCGTATTTTGGATTTTGGGGATAGGTTTAATAATTTAACGTAGTTTAACGCCGAAAGGTAATTTATTGATTTGAAAATTAGACTTTATAAAGAATTTTTATGTATACGAATACATTTGGCCGAAATCGACTACATCTTGGAGTCACGATGTGTAGTCGGCAAATTCGAAACTGTGACTGCCTGTATTCGTTTGTTGAGCAAGTTTATATATTTTTTCGAAGTCTTAAATTACAAAATTTGTCCCACGGTATCTCCCAAGATCGAATCCGTGTTATGATACCACCCGGGTGTCTTGCTAGACATTTGTCAGCATTTTTATAATTGCGGTAGTAACCGGAGCTCATGCATCCGGTTCTTTGATATTTAAAATGTGCGCGTGTCCGTCAATATCGGGCACGCGCGCAAATTCTTTCTTTTTTATAAAATATTTAATTTTTAGATTTAAAAT
>JABMBV010047508.1:0-14275 GCA_018906735.1 Mesochorus sp. PSUC_FEM 10030011
GGATATTTTTTTTTTCATAATTTTATAAAAATGATTTTCTATTTATATGCAAAAAATTAACTCGATCTGTTCATTTTTCATATGTTATTTCCTTATTTTCTCATCTCACATAAGAACAGACGTAGAAAAGTTTCAATCTTAAAAAAATGAATAACTTTTTAAATGCGTGATCAATTTGGATTGAAATTTGCCCGGATAATATTTAAAAATACGTTGAATAAAATATAAATTTTTAATGGCATGACTTAATTTTGTAAAACAATCCAAAACCTCCTGAACCATATGAAAGAAAAATAAACGTATTATTTCGAATAATCCCAGTTGAGATGTCAATGACTGAGCGTCACAGAGACAAAAATGTCAATTTAATTCTGCCAGCATTGAAAAAAAAACGAACCGAGGAAAATTCTGATAAGCAAGCAACGTATAGAAAATTCAATTTACATATTTTTTATTCGTTTTATTTTCAACACGAGAAATAAAAAAAAAAGACACGTTGATAAAAAGCATATATAAAAGCGTGACTTTGATGGCAATTTTCGTCAAGTTTGGAGCAACAGAGGGAAAATGGCCGAGACGACGACGACGACGACGACGATGCGAGGTATATATGTTAGTACTATAGGTATGTGGCGACCCGCCGTAGACGGAGTTATGAAGTGTGGGCACGAGGGTGCGCGCGAGACGCGGCGTGCCGAGTTACAGCCATATATCGCTTTATAAACGACTTCTCCAGCGAAAGTTTGTCGGCATTCATCACGGAGGACACGACCCTCTGACCCTTCTGCTACGTCATAGCATGTAGTTTGTACCTCAGAAGCTGACGACGACAACGACGAAACACGGTAAGCACACAGCAGGATGAAGAAGGAAAGAAAACGGTGGCCGTATCCGAAAGTGGAGCAACAGAGAGAAAAGAAGAGAAAGGGGGAGGAGGGAGGGAGGTATCTTGGGGGTTGTTTCTGCCTTGTCCGATGGCAAGGGTGGAGATGAAACAAACTCCTGGGTGCGCTTGCGTCTCGGCAGTCACTAAATAAAAATAAGTTGCTTGCGAGTGGAACACGTCTCGAAGGGCGGCCAAGTATGGCTGTGGATAAAAAAAAAAAAAAAATTGGAGGCCGAGAGGGAAGGGTAGAAAGGGGTAGCGGAGGGGGAGGGTATATGCACTGTATAAAGGGAAAGTAAAGGACTTCATTCCGGAGGATTAATGGCGAATGGTATATGTATATAGGTATACATTTTATATATAAATAACTGTTGGACGTGAATTATTGCATGATCCCCCGGAAAGGACGAGAAAAACAGAGACGAAACGAAAGCAAAAAAAAAGACGGAGATGAGGGGTCGAGGGGGGTGAAAAAATGAAACGAAGGAACTCAAGAGAGTCCCGCGAGAGTTTTGCTCCTTAGTCGCGTCGTTCTGCTTCGGTAATAACAGAATATCCTTGCTACTTTCTTCGTTCTTCCGAAACGCGATAATATGAACATGCTCTTGTTAAACATATAATTATGAATCAGGACCCTGCCTACGTCTCGATAATTCGAATTGGTTTGTCCATCATATACGTGTGTGCATACAAATGTATACATAAACACCTACATATGCTTAGTTATTACATTTTATTAGCCTAATTTGCTTCGTCGAAAACTACAAAGCGAATCGCAGTTATTCATTTAACCCTGGGATTTTTATTTACCTCCTTACTCGCGTTTTCCCGCATAAGATCTATCAGTCATTAATACAATTTATCATGTTGTATGTTCACAAATAATAAACTGGATAGATATAAGGTGCTAATGAACCCCCGAAGACAAACTGCTACAAATGAACATTGTATGGTTTCTTCTTATAAAAATAGCCAAGAAAAGTTAACCATTTGGATCGCATATTTTTCCAATAAATTAATTTTCATGAAAATCAGTTAATTAAATTTCTTGTTAAATAATTAATTAAATTATTAATTAATCCTTCATTAAATTAATTAAAATTAATACACGAACATTTTTGGAGACGCTGAAGTCAAATCTGTTATCAGAAAATAGAAATGGAAATAAAAAATGGTGGATCCAATATGGCGAATGAAAATGCAGGAAAAAAGTCCTACAAGTATTTAAAAATATATCAAAATATTCAAAATAAACTCGGATTTTCGAAGCCGCTGATTACAAATTCATCACCAAATTTCACAGTCTAAGAGTTATAAAGTCGACATTTCAAGTTACAAAATGCTTAATTTCTTTTTTCAAAACGATAATATAGCTGAAAGTAATAACTTTTCAAAATTAACTTAAAAAGCCAGAAAATGTTGACGTCACTCAAATTTTTCAGAGTAGGAAATGCGCTGGTAAGCACGATAATAAAGCTGTGGTTTGTATATCAAATTCGTGTGATTCCGGATGTTGGTTTGGAGCAGGCAACTTAACCGCGGCTCGTTCAACCCTGGCTAAATCCGACGTTCTCTTCAATGCGTGTATATATGCACACACGTTTATATAATACATGCACGTAAATAAGAGTTAGAAGTCGTCGGTTCTAGATCATTCAACGAATTGCGAGCTTGTTTAACTGTTGTACCGGATAAACATATAATAATATGGTTAATTTTGAATCGAGTTTGGTGGGATGTCCCGCAAGCGGACGTTCGTCCATCTTCCTCCTCTTCCTCCCCACCACAGCTCGGCGAATCAACCAGTCCCCCTATCCCTTTCCTCACTTTCCGTACCCTCCGTCAGTGACTGGTCGCGGTGGTATCAAATTTAGAGAGGGTTCTTCCTCGCTCCACCACCAGAGTTTCCATAACCACCGACAATTTGAGCTTCTGAATAATTCCAGGCGCTCCAATCTGACTGCTAACAAATTAGACCGAATTAACCGAGGCTGCGCTCCATCTATACGGAAGTTCCCAACAACTCCGCATATAGATATTAGCTGACGTGCGGTGGCATGTCTCTGTAAGTATGTATTAGTAAACCCCTCACGAATTTTCGAATCCGTATCCTACCTCATACCTCCCTTACTCATTTCTGGAAGCAGATGTCCTCGTCAGAACCACAACAGGTTCATATATTGCCCCGCACAACGTCATGTCCATGTTCAGACATCGTCGGAACAAAAATCACCCGCAGGGTCGGAATTAGTCAAAGTATGCGGGCAATTTCACTACGCTTCATTGAGAGGGTAAATTGTTTGTATATACCGCGTATATTATGTGTAATTACATGTGTACGTCATATGTATTCACACATTCGAGGAACGAATGAAATTTCACAACACTCGGCCTGTCCTTTCCAATTTAATTTAACATTGGATGCTATTCACCATTGGACACGCATAACCTTCTATTCTTTTGTTCCTCTGCATACCAGTCGAAAATATAGAATTTGATTAAATACGCTTCGATTTTTATTACTTTTTTTTTTGGAGGAATTTCATTTCATTAAATCGACAATATACAAATAAAGGAATCGGTATGTCAATAACATCGAGATTTTTTTCATATTTCCATAAAACGCGATCCATTCATTTGTTAATATTTGATATCTCTCAGTTGGAGAGTCATCTAGTATCATCAATTAAAACTTTATAACTGATATTCATTAATGATTGAATCGAATATATGGCTGTTAAAGTTACTGATGTGCGTCATCATTTTTTGTGATTTCAGCAAATATCAGACCCACACCTGGTAAATTCCAATGTTAACTGATTTTTTTTTTTAATATACAAGTTATTGAATATAAAAGTTAATATATATTATATCAGTAGATATAAAGTCTATTTGAATAATGAAATTTGTTGTTTTTGGTTTTGATGCTGAAATGCTGTATTTTAGGTTATACTAAATTTAGGATTTATCTTTAAATTTGGCACTCGAGTTTGATATTCATCGATATAATGCACAGTAGCAGGTTTAACCACAAATTTAAATCCTTTTATAAATTAGAACAATTGTATCTAGCATGAGACTAAATCGTTATAAAGTGTAGATGCAGATGACCCAGTAAAACTTTTACAAATTGCATTGATCGTTTAGATAAAAAAAAATGAACAGAAGAAATGGTTGCACTTTTACAAAGTTTTTTTTTACTTACTGCTTCTAACAATGTGCGGTTTCCACCTCGTATCTTGAATCGAGTAAAAGAATGTTTCTGAAGTAAATTTGACCTCATTTTTAAGCCATTCGATTAATCTAACACTGAAACTAATCTAGACGCTCATTTCCTTCGATAGAACCGATATATCCAAAATTTTTGCGGTTTTGTTAGAAAGTTTTCGATACCCACTGTGCTCGTTTGTATTGGTGTGGAACGATTCTTTATGCACTGGATCGTAGATGAGCCTTAGCTACAGCGAACAACGCATGAAGTCTCGGTGGGTGAGTCGTGTGCGAAGATGGCCGGAGACAAATCGTGCAAAAAAGAAGCGCGGACGAAGGAGAGAACTTTGAATATAAACCCCAGAAACCGTGGCTCATCCCCCCCCCCCTCTCAATCTCTCTTACTCCCTTGCACTCTTTTTCCATCTTTTTCTATCTCTTTTACCGCGGGTCTCTACCCTCTATCCATCGATTTATTTTCGTGTTTGTTCGTGGTGGGAAAAGTTTTGCGGTTTGTCAGCACTTTTAGATTAAGGGGGCCATTGAAATCTCATAAAGTCCCTACAAATACCTTCATTTGGCATACCCGCACTTTCTCTCCTTCTCTATATCTCCTTCGTTTCTTTATTCCTTCTTTTTTCTTTTTCCTTTGCTATCTCTTGTCTCCTCTCTCGCTTGTCGTCGGCATTACGACTTGCGTTTTGGTATAAGCCAAACCCGCACGAAATTTTCTGGACGTGACGAAGAAAATGCAGACGATCTCACACTCAGCCAAGTTATAGACGAAAGAGCTATACACAGTGCAAATCGAGTTACCAATAGAAGCAAGAGGGCAAAGAAGAAAATGATAAAAGAAAAAAAAAACGAACGAAAATAAATAAATTATGGAAAAATATAGCATACGACAAAAATGTGAACTTTATCTTTTATCAATCGCGAGTGTGCGTTATGACAGGAGTTTCCTTTATCGCAATGGTTTACTCCGTGAGCTTTTTCTCAATTACCCGCAAGATTCTTGCCGCTATACATCGAAGTATTCTTGAGACGTAATATAAACTCGGTTACCGTATTTCATTTGACCAAATATAAGAATCGCAATCATATTTCGATCATTGAAATATTCAGGATACATGAAACGATTTTCCGGATATTGAATGGAAGTCTATGAGAAGTTTTTTTTTTCTTCTTATTGATAACGTGAAACAAATCATTACTACATAAAAATTTATCCAATCTTGTTTTGTTCGAATACCCGGGTATCTGCAGTAGGATATTGCAATTTATGTGTGTTAGAACACTTTTTCAATTCTCTATGGCGAAGAAGAGTGAAGAGGGATGGAGGGAGTCTAATATATAGATGTTTGCCCATTTTTGGGTTTCGTTTCTTCATCGAGTTTCTCGGGGAAAGCCAAACAATCTTCTCTCTCTCGGAACCTCATTGGTAATGTGATCGTCGCAGGAGATGAAGTTTCGAAAGGGGTCTCTATGCTCGCTATAGCATCATGAGAGAGGTTGAACTGCTTGAAGACTCGAGCGCACGGTGTATGTCCCACTCTCATTCACGTGGACGCTCGTTGGTAAAGTCCTCGAGAAATATATATATAAAGAGGAGAGAGAGAGAGATAGAGTGAACTTGTGCCGTCATGAAAGAACACGAACTGATTCGGAGAAACACATAGACCAAGAACAGGCGTGGAACCAAGTTAAAGTGGATCAGGCAACAGACGTGAACACAAAGTGTAGAACGGAATAAACGATAATGTAATTGGAGCCCTTCGAGCGATGTTCAATAATATGAGTCCTATCCGAGTTTTTCATTGAAGCTGTTGAATCAATTACACAATGATTAATAATAAATCGATGGAGATATAATTAATGAACCGTGAGTTGCATTCTCAAGAATATAAGATTAATTATCCTTTTGTACATGAATGTATTTCTTCGTAGGTCTCATTTAACTTTGCCGCACGATTTAAAAATAATATAGTCTTTCATCATCTAAATTTGTTGAGAGCAATCGATATCTCGATTTAATTAAATTATTTAATTTAATTGAAAAATTAAAATTGAATTGAAATAAGTAATAAATTCAAAAGATACGTGATTTAATAATATTTCAATAATCTTAACTGCTTAATTATCTTTATTCGAGTATCTAAAGATCGAAATTTCTGTCGATAAGTTTAACGGTCTTTTATTATTTATTTATTTATCTTGTTTGTAAATTAAAGCAAAGTGATTAAAAAAAATTATCATGGGAATATTTATTCGATACCACATACTGGGACTGACACTCAAGAAATTTCATTTCGCTGCAGTGGAAATGGTATGTTATTGGTCAGACGTGATTTATGCAAATTTCAAAAGATTCGACTGAAACTATCACTGCTCATCGATTCTGCGGCTACATTTGAATTTAGAATTCCACGCTTTCGCCAACACACACTCTTTCTCTCTCGCTCTCTCCTGAGTGCACGCTCGTAATCTAGCATAACGATAGTATCATCGTATTCACCTCAAAGTGCGGATGCAACCACCATTCGATAGCAGCAGCGTTCATTTATCCGTCGACTATCGCACTTGGCTACTTTCAACGCGATGCACTCAGCCTCAATTTTTAATCTCGTTGAAAGCATAGGCATGATGTAACTTTATATGCTTACATTTAATATCCCTATAACATATATGATATTTACTGTAAACGAAGACGAGTACTTTTTTTTCTATCTTTTTCTCTCATTTTGAGAAAAAAAGTATTCGTCAAATTCCTTTAAGAAAATTCAATTATTGACTTCCATGGCATATAAATTAGCCATTATCTTTTTTTTATCGGCAAAGAAAATTGGTGATATGTGATTTAGTTTCCATGCGTTATTATATCCAAGCAAAGAAAAATAAATTCTACAAAAATTTTCCGGTTTCGTATAGCGCGAAGCAGAGATTGTACTGAAATCCTCTGGATAGAGTGAAAGCTCCCTGAGGGTACAGTGTGCCACCTCTCATTGTCGGCATTCGACTTTCTCTGTTCCCTTTCTTCCCATTCTTTGTCTACCTCCGGCTTTTAAAACAAATACTTAATCCGGATAGCGGGCATTTGCCTAAGTAAGTACCCGCCATTGAAAGCAGCGGCAACAGTAGAAAGTCCGGATATAATCTTTGCGTTCTACTTCTTCTTATTCTTTCGTTACACTTTTTTTGCACAAAAATAAGAAATCTTTTTTGCAAACCCTTTTCATTTCACTATAAACGACCCTCGAATCTCGTTCATTCCAGTTGTTTTCCTATACTGATGTGCAACTTTAATAAATAGCATTTTCAACTTTCATCGTCAATTATAAAATAAATCATTGGTCAAATATTGATGACATTTGTAAGGGGATAACGGTCGAACCAATCATGAAAAATATCGGTTGATCGATCGTTATTTCGTATATTATTTCTGCACTCGTGGATCGACGCATTTCGGTATAAACCATAACTCAATGTCTCAGCGAAACCATAAACTATACATCGTGTTCTATTGCTTTATAATAAATACACAATATATCAGAATAAAATAAATTGAACTTTATGTGCTTAAGGAAAATGCTCTGATACAGCAATTATATTTTTAAAAAGTTGTTGCGTGATCAACTGAACAATTTTCCTCTGAAGTTACGAATAGAAATCAGTTTAAATCTACCCTAAAACTTGAATTTTTCTAACTATCATTACGAGAGAAGAAAAGAAAGAGAGAGAAATTAGATTTCATTAAGTTTATTCATTTTTATCTTAGTATAATTTTTTAGGCAGTCGTAATATATATATTAATATCGCAATGAAAACTTATCAACTGATAACAAAGAATGTATATAGTATATTTGCATGATAAATTAAATGAATGATGAAAATTCAATAATCAAAATAAAAATAGAAAAAAAAAGGTCAAGTAATAATAACAGTAATAATTAGTAATGTTTTACATTGAAGACTTTAATTTCAAATGAATGGTTCAATTCGAATAAATAAATAAAATGCCAAAAGTGCACCAAAAACGATAAACTAAATGAATGATAACAATTCTACCATCATAATCAAAATAGAAAATAAAACTGGTAAAGTAATAATAATAATAATAAGTAATGTTTTTTCAGTGGAGACTTTGACTGGTTTACATCAAATGAATAACAAAATTTGTCAAATTCTACAATCGAAATAAAAATAGTTGAAGTAATAATAATAATTAATAATATTTTTTTTCATTAGAAACTTCGATTGGTTCACTTTGAATGAATAACAAAATTTGCCAAAGGTGTACTGAAAACAGTTAAACAGAGAATCATTTTCCAAAAAAAAAAAATGAGAAGAAAGTCTAGCAAAGCTTTGAGAATAGCAAAGTGTAGAAATGGTAGCGGTTCCTAGTCGGCATCAAGTGCGCGACTATTGTCTAGGAATGAGAGGCGGGAATGAGCGACGAAACGAAGCTGGATAGAAAGTGAGAAGGCGAGAGAAAGAGTAAGAGCGAAAGAGAGAGAGAGAGAGAGAGAGAAATTCACAGACACACCTACGGAAATGGATGCACGCAAACATAGGCGCATGTACGTGTTACATGCAGCAGCGTCATTGCTACAGGATTGTTCATGGCAGCAGTTCATTTCCACCTCAGATGTAGAGCCAGCTATCAGATGTGCACAAATTTACTCATACTGATGCGCGTACACGCACTCGCTCGAGCGGGTAAAATATATAGACAACCACCCACACACACACACACACACACACACAAACACTTTCCAAGCTTTCCGTTGGCTCCCAGTCTCCACAGTGCGTCTCTCTTTCCTGGTTCCTGTGTATGTTCCACGATCGGTGTGTCTCTCATTTTCTCGCTTTTGCTCTCCAACGTTTCCATCTCAATTCGCTGGTTTTCTAGAGAAGGAAAGATATAGAGAAAGAGGGAGAGAGAGAGAGAGGGAAAAAGAGAAAGCGAAACTCACTTGCATCGACTAGAGCGATGGGACCTGCCTGTAGAGAGCACACGATGGGGTAGGGAAGGGAGAGGAGGAGGTAGTTGAATCCGGAGTCGCAGTCAGAGCCGGAGACAAAGCGAGGAGCAAGCATCCGGGGTAATCCCACCCGGAGAATGTGATGCAGCCTCTGGTCCCTTCCTGTCATTCTCGTAGCTCGATTCCCCGGCTCATTCTCTCGCCCCCTCCATTTCGTCTCTTTTGCTCTTTCTCTCTCTTAACTTCCTGTATATTTACTATATATATATATATATGACTATCTCTGGATGCTCTACTCGTGTCGCTCGTTTCCCTCCATTGCTCGGCATAGGTAATTGAGATTTTCTGGCTAGTCGATGAGATAGGATGAGCAGCAGACGAAGAGCGAGTCTATGCAACGAGTGAGAAAGATATGAAGCTGGGAAAAGGAGAGAAAGAGGGAGGAGGGGTGGGGTGCCTGCGGATGATTCTCGCTCGATACGGTAACGGGTATATATGTATATCAAAGGCCGGAAGTCGACTTGCGAGGATTCGCCGATCGAGCTTGCTTCGATCAAAGAAAGAAGCTTATCAATAGTGTTGCTCATCTTGCCGGAGACGAAGCGTGAAATAAGTATCCGGGGATGCTTAATTCTCGTCAGTTCTATATATAGTATATATAAGTATCTATATATACATATATATATATACAATGTGCATATTATCTATGATGTTCACATAGTTCTGATATCCAATCTGATGACGAGATAGGAGATAAAAATTTATGATAAACCTGTTCAAAGTTTAATCATCATAGTATGAAAGTTTCAAATCGAAAAAAGATGACAGCCACTACAGTTACAGTCTCTTTTTTTTTTAGTTTTTAACCCTTAAATATGTAAAAACGTAGTTACCGTAAGGTTGTAGTACATAATGTATCGAAGTCGATACGAAAAGATATGTTATAATTATGAAAAAAAAATCGAAGTGATAATTCGACGAACATAAAATATTCTACTGCGACATCATTGGATAAAAAAGTGTCTACTAAAAATGGATATTAATACGTTTGTACTGATTGTATGTTATACACTTAAGAGTAAAGACTTTCAAAAGAATTTGTTAGAAGAAGTGTTACAGTTTCCGTATCTTACGCAATAAATCGTCAATTTTTATTATCTTTCATGAAGACTTTTCGTTACGACTGTTATATCATTTTTTTTTAAATACTTGTGGTATATATAGTCTCAGTAAATAATGTTTGATTATACTGATAATTGAATGTACGAACTCGATCCAAAGGATTCCGTTGTGCGGTCCCTTGAAGTACGTCATGAACATCGATACGAAGTAACGACATATGAATTCCATGCAGTTCTCAGCGTTTGCAACGTAGTAGTAGTACATGAAGAGGAAAGGTGGATAGAGGGAGGGAAGGGAGGCAAAACGAAATCGTAATTAACCACAGTGAATAAGCTTCCGAATTTAATTAAGGATATTGAATGGAAGCCGGGTAATAACGGCGGTAGGATCTATATTGGCTGCGGTGTCAAAGCTAGGCTAGGACCGAAGCAGCGTATCGTGCTCAAAGCTCGTCCAACGGACGCTTTGATGTGGTCACGGGCAGTGCGAAGCTCGTGAGATTCGGAGTATACCAGGTATATATACGCGTGCATTGGAAGTATTGTGTAAGCGTGTGTAGCTCATCCGTGATGGAACATCACGTGCACCGTCGAGTCATCAACAACGAAACGAGTCACCGTTACTCTTATTCTACATACATCACCTTTCAATCTCCTCTCCCTTTTCCACGCCCTTCCCCCCTGTTTCCCTACCCCTTTCATTGCCTTTTCTTCCTTCTCTGGTCAATCTCATCATCGAGCACCCTTCCGAGCAAGTCGCGATCACCAGCCTCGAGCATTACGTTGTCCCGTAGACATTTCACAAACTTTTAGCAGAGTCGGTAACTTTCTATGCACATTCGCTACGAACACAAGTGTGTGTGTATATACACACAAACACGCACAGCATTTCATAGCGAGTCCATTCTTGACGATCCTTTCGCGCCCCTCGCCGATCTTCGCCACAGAGTTCTATCGCTGGACTTCGGGGTAACTCTCAATTTTGGGAAGTACACAAGACTGAGAGACTCTGACCAAGAGCCGGTCAGGAACTTGATCAAGACTTTCAGCTATGCTGGTGTAAACTCGGCGAGTCCTTTAATTTGCGGTTTTATGCGGTGACACGAAAGCAACTCCTCTTTTGTCTCTTCTTTATCCCCCCATTTTACTCCGCGCTTTTGTCTTTGTCCCTCCTCGGCACCCTCGCATCAGTTTCTCCCATCCAAGAAATTGACCTTACGCCTGTACATACAACCCTCAAGAGGTCTATCGAGATAGTGGACCGTGAATGACGACGACGACGACGACAAGGGCGTCACAAAATGCAAATTGAAATCCCCGAGCGGTACAGAATCTAATGGCATATATACGAATTCGAACACGCGGGGTCAACCACAATGGCTAAGATCCGAGGAAAATCTGGATGCAAGCGTGGCCGTCCCCGACAGACCTTCCATTGGGTTGAACTTGATTTTCAGAAACTCTACCTTATTTAGTTAGCAAGATACCCTTCGTTCTCTCTGCATTCACTCTTGTATATCTGTATTATTGACTATCCACTAAATTTAATTATGATCGATTGAATTTCACCGATAGTTGTTCGAATCTTTCGCTTAGTTAGTACCGAATAGAAAATTTTCTCTTGAATTAACACGTATCTTAACGTGTTTTATAAAATGTTGATTACTCGACTTTTATATTTTTAGATTGAAATAACATAGATATTAACTAACGCTATACAATGTAACAATTTTATCATGATTGTTGCAGATAACTCGCTGTAATTTCTCATTTTATTTGAAAACAGAATAAAAAAAAAGGGAAAAAAAGTCTTTTGGCTGTGTTCAACTCCGAAAAATTTCGGTGTTTTTTTAAAGGTTGTATTTCGGTGAAAAATGATTATACAGAAATAATAAAAAAAAAGCTAATTGAAACTTGAAATCTCTAGTTTTGAAATTTCGAATGTAAATGTGTTTTATGGTTTTTTAATTAGAGATTTTGAGCTTCAATTTGTTTTTTTTTATGTTCCAGTACGATCATTTTTCACTGTATCATAGCATAAATATGCTAATCAATCAATCTTCAGATCTATCTTTTCGTCTTGACATAAAATTTATACCACTGTATCCTATATTGTAAATTAGACTTAATTATAATATTTTAACGATATAAATCTTCAGAATTAAATTTAATACATTTTAGAATGTTCAATTTTTTTTAATTATTGTTCAAAGCAAAAAAAAATCATGAATTAAAACTTTCAAAACGGTTTTGTATTTTCAAGCCATAAGAAATTGATTTTTTTTAAATCTTTTCAACGTCTGCCGGGTGTTTCTTGATTTACTTCTCAAGATATACAGATCGACCCATTCCTCAATCAATCAATCAACTTCGATACCAAAAGTTTTTTTTTTTTTTTTATTACACCGCGTGCCTTGGTCCACGGAAAAATATTTCCATCGATTCGTCAAAGTAAAAAAAAAAGGAAGAAAATAAAGAAAAAAATGAATGGGAGCGAGGTTTCCTCCGGTATAGAGAGGCGAGAGATTTTGCTTCCCTTGTAGACGGATGGGAACAATTTCCGGGCAAAGCGGATTCATCAATGCTTGAGGGCTGGATTTAAGATTTTCCGTGCACAACGTTGTCGTCGCCGTCGTAGTAGAAACGAAGAATCTCTCTATGTATATACGTATACATACAGGGCTATCCGAAGACCCCAGAGGGTTGGGCATAAACCGGGTGCATCAGTCGGCAACTCTGTCGTTGGTGTCGGCAGTAGCATCAGACTGATGCTGTCCTACCGTAAAGAGTATAAATGGCACGTATAAGACATTTCTTCCTACTTCTCTGTGTCCCCCCCATCGTACCAATACTTCACCATCTAGCATCTTCCGTCTCTGAACTCTGAGAAAAGGAAAGAAAAGAGACGCGAGCGGACGCAGAACTGAAAATTAATTTATTGGAATCGTAATGGAAAATGCTAGCTCCATGTAAGAGCGATGATGAAAAAATAAAAAAGTCTATCTGTTTTTATCTCTCTCTTTCTTCCTTTCTCTCTCTCTCTCTCTCTCTCTCTCTATTTTTTATAAAAATGAATTTCGTTTCCAATCGCATGCTCCTCAAATCGAGAGCAAGACCATCGAGAAATCATTAGTTCATCCGAATTTTTAATGCTGGAATGAACATAAATTATCGTGTTTTTCTGAATTGAAATAATCATAGAAATGCCCATCTTTCAGTCTGTTGTTGAGGACCAGTATTTACCATAATTAACTCTTAGAAGAATATATATTTATATTGTTAATTTTACTCGAATTTCTTATAAAAAACAACTCTAAAAGTCCAAAAAAAAAGATTAGGATATTTAAGTACTTTAAACAATTTCTATGCTCACCCTTTATTTTTTCTTGATTTTTCTAATCTGAACTAAAAATTCAATGGATTCATACCTTATCTTATAATCTTTTAATTGCAAATAACAAAATTTTCCCAAAACAAAAAGACACCAAAAGTTTTTACGAAATGCATGATAAAAAATAGCGCGGATGGACATTTTTAATCAAACTTAATTTTTCATGTTTCTTTTATAATTTTGAACTTTTTTGCGATTTGTTGGTCAACCGTTAGAGTTGCCTCCCTTATTTCCAAATTTCCTTTCTCGTTTACTTTTTCCAACTTAGTCTTTCATCCTCATTTTTACTTAAAAAAAAAATTCTTCCAGATACTTGTATATATTATCCGCGTGACGCAACATCTATCGAGTGAGATTCTTGCCGTGGAAAGACGAGAAATAAATATAACTATATGGGGGTTGGTATGAGAGAAAGGACCGAGACAAAGATAGAGATGAGAGCGTTGCGTGGAAGGTAAAATGGGAGAGTAACGGCAGAGGGAGGGGTTGGAGAGTTGAAAGCCGGTAAGAGAAGAACTGCCATAGTCGACACAATACCCCGGGTTCTTCCACCAAAGGGTGCAAGACAACGAGCGACTTTAAGAAGGAATGTGATTCCATGGGGCATACGCTACCCTCTCTTTCTTTCGAGAAAGCTCCTGCATTTCTCTGTCTCTTCTCCCTTTATATACACGTATATATATAT
>JABMBV010047619.1:0-14267 GCA_018906735.1 Mesochorus sp. PSUC_FEM 10030011
ATAAATAAACAAAAAAAATGTATAATCTACAGGACAAATAAATAAAAAATCCTTACTCCAAAAAAGACAAAATATATTTCAATAAGTAAACAAAATTCTGTCGAGTGCGTTAAACCGTTAATTGAGTGTTTTATTTTTTAGTTTTTTTTTTTGTTTAAATCAATGCATTTTATTGCACACCGACAATCGAGAATGTCTGTGTCTTTATCATATACCAGTGAGAAAAGTCTCGAGTCTGCTGCTGACTTTGTCGCGAGTCACAAAAGAGGCGAACAAGTAGTAGAAGGATTATGAGGTGAGGGGGAGGGGGCTTGGGGTGGCCTGAGAAAATAAAACAAGCGTGTCTCATACGAGAGAAAAAGAGAAAGAGAGGGAGAGAGAGCGAGAGCGAGAGCGCGAGAGAGAGAGAGAGAGAGAGATGCACATTAAGGAGTTAAGGTAGAGGAGCAGTAGAGATCGCGAAACGTGTAAGAGAGTCTAAGAGGGGAAAGGTGGCGTGAGCTATCGGGGCATGCGCACAGATCGTCTACCTTCAAAGCCAAGTGCCGCCAAAAAGCGAGCGTTCGAGGCTCAGTTGCGAGCAAGCCGGTCACCGAGTAAGTTACACGCGTATTGTAAGAAACTCGGATCTGAAAAAAACCGGTTAAATATACGTACGAGGAAAAAACAATAGTAAATATTCGTAATAACGACCAATTCATTTGTCGCCAGATTATTTTATCGTAAAACCAATAAGACGCAAAACATC
Source organism: Mesochorus sp. PSUC_FEM 10030011 (assembly GCA_018906735.1). NCBI lineage: Eukaryota > Metazoa > Arthropoda > Insecta > Hymenoptera > Ichneumonidae > Mesochorus > Mesochorus sp. PSUC_FEM 10030011. The sequence goes on from JABMBV010047619.1 coordinate 749, forward strand.
GATTGTACGATTTGAATAAAATAGATAAACAAATAAATTAACGAAATCGTTTACGAACATATATTAAATAATTTATCGTAAAATATAATTAATATTTAATATCGCATATTCGTTTCTGTTATTTCTCGAGTGAAAGTGCTCTGAACGATTCAGACAAATTGATAATAAACAACAATAAAAAAAAAAAAAAAAACACACACAACATTTAAACGATTCGTGTGTAGTTGGGGTTTAAATCAGAAAAAAATAACTTTAAAGGAAATCGAAATATAACAGAAGGAAAAATGAAGAGCGTAGCTGAGAAACAATTATCCTGGTTCGCTATATTCATGACCGCCTTCTATTCGCGTAAGTATCAAATATATATATATACCATTCTCTAAACTTTCATTTCATTTTTACTGTATTCCCTTTAAAAGTTTTTTTTTCACGGGCATAGACAAAACGTGTGTTTATGTTAGACTTCTACAAGGAGCTATAAAATTTCCGCGATAAAGACAATAAAGTGTAAGTTTGAGAATATGAAGAAAAGAAATCGAAGTAGATTCGGCCCGGTGAAAATGTGTCTGATCGACAAATTCGTGAAACCCCTAACTACTTAAACGCGTATAGAAATCACATGATTCGCTATTTTCGTACAAACGTTATAACTTCGTCAAGTTTTCTCTGCGCTCTCTATTCGCAAAAATTGCAATGCGTCATAGACATTTTGTTTATTATTGCTCGTTAATAATGCGTCAATCGATTTTACGTCTACGTAAGCAAAAACATGTTTATGTTTTTCATTTCGATCCTTAAACGATTCGCGCTTATAGATCGCTATTCAATCAACGAATGTTCGACAATCGTATGACTCTATAGCATATTACTCCATTTAAAGTTGCACCGATTAATTTGTTTACGTTTACTATATTAAGCGCTGTTATTGTCGATCGTTCATGCGTACACACATCGATTGATCAATGATGAATAAACTCAACTCACTGACCTACAGACGCGCGTTATCCGCAAAAGCGCCAGCCTAGATAAACACGGACGTGAATATTAATTGTCAGTGCATTAGATATTTAAGTATATATGTATATATATATGTGCGTATAATTATGCATGTCTGGCGATTCTACGCGGATTCGAGGGAGTGAGGAGGGGGGGGAGGAGGGATGGGGAAGAGAATTTTTCTCTAACTGCGTTACGAACGGACAGCTGTTTTTTTATTCATAACTGCGTCTAGTCTATGCATAATTCGAATTACATCACGAGGCATAAAACGACAAACAACGCGTTGGATGACGATTCGTGAATTGTTACGATATATGTCGTATGAATTTTGTTATATACTATATAATATATAGAACGTATACAATGATTCGACCACGAATAATTAAACAGCGCGAATACAATTAATAAAATTGCTGAGGCGTGTGACGTAATTTCGATTAAATTCGAGGCGTGTTGATTATCGAATTAAATATGTTTTTCGTATAATTTTTGCATGAGGAAAATTGAAATAAAATTCATTTCGCTCCAGGAAATTTTAATGAGCTCGTATATATTTATAGCACTGAGAAAAGGCCTTGCAGTCGAAAAATAATATACCGAAAAATGTGCATTGAAAATAAAATAAACTGTGCGCGAAAAATGTTTCGGAGCTGATACAATTTATGCCTGGCTGTTCTCGTACGATTATCGATGATTATTCATTCGCATGATTTGCATTCTTAAAAAAAATACATAATGAACCGATATAATATATATATATTGATGCTTATATATATGAGATCGGTGCGTAAGAGTTTTCAAGGTCGAATCGATTGGACTTACAATCCGTTTTTACCATCGTAAATCGCATTTATCTTGAGAAATTCTCTCGAACGTTCCGAGGGGGCTCGTTCGATCGTCATGTGCTATAACGATCATCAAGTGGAGATGTATATATAGAAAGAAAGGGAAGGGAGATAGAGAAGATGAGAAAGAAAGAGCGACGGAGAAGAATCTGCTCGATCTCGAAACAACTCGGGAGCAATCGTGTGTGTGTGTGCAAAGGCTCCGGCATGTATGCGTACATGCATGTGCATAAAGAGAATGGTTACATAGGTAGTGGCGCGATCCAAGCCAGGCAGTCACACCACGTGGTCACGTATTTTCCGTTACATCGTACGAGATGACGTATCGAGTTGCTATTGGACGAGGATATGGGCGTGAGCCTCGCGATATTTTTTTATTTCTGCTTTTCTCTCTCTCTCTCTCTCTCTCTCTGTCTCTTGCTCCCTCTCTCTCTCTCTCTCTATCTTTCTCTTTCTTTCCTATTCCACTCATACTGCGAGGAACTTACGTGCATTCCCTCACACGTAAGTCCCCTGGCGCCCGCACACCTGCGCTGCGCTGGCACGACTGCCACGACGAGAGAACCCGCGACTCGAGTGATCCAAACGTTATACCCATGCAAGCTCTTCCTTCGTCGTTTTACTCTCTCGACTTTTCAATAACCCGCATGCGCCACGTTGCATTTAAGTATGTGTATATATAGATATATCCGTTGATGCATTTGTAAATGTATATTTTAGGTGCATAAAGTGTACAAACTTGGAAGGAAACATGCCAAGACGTGCCCAGCAGCCGTGCGGAAATCATTTTCGCTCTTCTGTTTTCAACTCTCTTTCTTTCTCCTTTCTTCCGCTGTCGCATTTCATTTGTACACTGCGATATATCGAATTGCTTCTAAATTGCATTCTTCTACGTTGATATCTCGTAATGGATTTTTGAGCTCCATTGTTATATTGCTCGGACTGTACTATCACTTATTGTTAATGAGTTATTGAAACGGACAGACGAAGATATTGTTGAAAACTTTCAGCCCAAACACTTCGTCGCTGATACTGAAACTGTGCGACTGAATCCTCATGTAAAAAACTCATTTTGCAGCTTGCAAGACTGTGTCTATATGTCCTTTCTTTTTTAACCCTCCGCGATCCCATTGGGTCTTTAAAGTCCCAAGCTAAACCATTTTTTTCGGAGGTTTTCACTCAGATACCTAATTATAGTGTACACAATAATAACTTTTGGACTTTAATAAACATTGGTTCGCATTATACAAACATCGAGGAGTAGCCAAGAATTTTTTGTAGATTTTTTTAAACATTTTAGCTCGTTGAAAATTGTACGCGCGGATACAAAAGACACAGTGCGACCATTGAATCAGTATAGTGCGACAACGAAGGGTTAATTTTAAACATTACTTTTATTAATTTATTTTTTATTTTTAAAGCAAAACTCGTTGAAAAATTCTTCGATAAAAAGTTATTAAACTAAAACCTTGGAATGAGATGGGTGACTTTATAAGGTTTCATTATTCGGTGGTTTAAGTTGCTTTTATCATAAGCGCAGTACGTTTTAATTAGCTTTGGGTTCCAATCATACGATTTTAATAGGTTTCCGAAACCATAAAAAGTCTTTGATGTATGAAATTTTCAGCAAAATGAATTTTATAATTCACCGGATGAGTTGGTAATGTTCTCATCATTATGATGTCTTTCACTGTCATTATTTCACAGTCTATTGGTTTCATTTTTCTTCATCGCATTTCACTTTGTGCCCATCGTTCTCCTGGACTTTTCTACGTTCTTTTTTTTTGTTTTCATTATCTCGCTCGGTGCATCTTCCCTTTCTATGCAACTCGTCCGTGGTCTGGACCCCCTCGACTGCATTCCACATTCCCCGTCAAGCGTGAATTCATTGAATTTCTTTAACGCACGCACACAGACGCGTAAATGGATGTCCGAAAGTGATGCGTCTCTATGGTTAACATTTCATGCCATCCTATCAGCGATTTTATATAAAAAAAATTATTATTATTTATCGCTCCTTTGTGCAATACACCTGCGGAGCGCCCCCATACTGAGGTTGAAGCGTTTCATCTCGTTTCAATTCATCCCCGACAGATTTACGACCACATTTCTCCACCTTCTCTCCCCGCATTCCACGATTTCAAACGAGCTTGCATAAATTTAATTCAAGCCCAACGTGGCCTTTCTCCGAATCGACCGAATTTATATCATCATATACACACGTTTTCATCTTACCAGATGTACTATATACCCCACGAATAATACGACTTAGCAAATCATCGTTACATTTTTTTTAATTACGTCTTCTTTAAAACGTCAGCCGTAAGTTTCTTCATCCAATATCTAACGGTCATTCAACATTTTTTTTTTTTTTTCATTTCAAATGCATGCACGTGGATCGTTACAATGTTATACTTTATTGCACTTTCAAAGTTTGCGACGCAAGTTTGTTCGTATAGTTGCAAAACTGCATAAACGGATCCAAATTATGTTATTGGAGTTGATGACACGATGTCATCAGCTTTGACACGACTGTCATCATTGCATTTTTTTAAAATGGATAACATCGTCCAAATTACGTTTGGAGGATATTGCACAACCCTTTTCGTGGGCTCTTCCTTCTTCCTCTAATACCGAACGATATCCATACTCGACCTTGTCTCTATAAACGATGTATATACTGTGCTAACATGCATGTGTACAATAACGATGGATTTGTAAACGGGAAACGACTTCGAGAAAGTTATAATATGCTGCGTCCCACTCTCGTCGTTCCAGCATCGACGGACGCAGAAAATAGACGCTAGCTATTCGTTTGCATGGATGCATTATACATATATATCCATATACGCGATGACATCGATATGCGCAAGCTTTTGCGAACAAGCATTCGCTGTTTATATAACTTGTGTGTAACCACCCCCCCTCCCCTGCGCCTCGCAGAGAGTTTATAACTTTGTCTCGATGATGATATACGACTCATCGCGAGCTTCGACGAACTTCTATAAATTGACGTACAATTAGACCGTATGCTACATCCATCGACCTTTCCCATATCCCCACTATGACAAAGAAATGAATAATTGTGTAGCAAGAAGAAAATGAAAAGTTTACAGTCGCGTGCGCTTTTTTACGATGTCTTACGAGCTGCAGATTTACATGCTAAAAAATGAAGCTCAGGTCGCAACGCAATTAGACTCTACATTTAAAAACAACCCACGAGCGCATGCTAATGTTTAGCGTGTGTTTTCGTACAGCTCGGAGCACTTCCTGAACCTCGCTTCCTACCTCATTTTTGTATTTTTATAATTAGCTTAAAGTAATTATCCTGTCAAAGACGTTTTGTTAGCAAAATTTAGCGAAAAATCTATGTTATACAGAAAAATGCAATAAATCGGCTAGTTTGTGAAATATTGTATTATAGAACGACGAAATGTTTTTCAGTTGTCAAATGTATTGTTATAAACTAAAGTGTTAGACACTATAGGGTGGGGTCGTTGGAGAGAAAGGAACCGTATTGATCCAAGTTTAGATGAAGAAATCTTCTTCTTCTACTACAAATATTTAACTAACTATCCATCAGAATTATTTGTTTCCTATAAGAAAACGATTTTGGTAGGATAACCATCTTAAATATTTTGAGCTTATAACTTATCCTCGAATGTACAACTCAATTTGTCACCCAAGAAAAACCGATGTAAGACTTGACCTTATCTAATCCGGATGAATCTAAAACGGTTTTATCTGTCCTGACCTTATCCAACGTAGTCTAAGCATTCAGAAAAAAACGAACCACTGGGGCATCTCCATTCATGATGTATGTATCAAGATTCCGGCTATCTTCGCCTTTGGCGCATTGAAGTCTACGACGCTTGACCTTAACCTTGCCGATAACCCGTTTGACGCACACAGTTTGAATATATTGAGATATACGCATGTATAAATACATGTGTATGTTTATCGTTCGGAATCTCACGCTTGTACACTCTGTCTCCTGACATTGAAATTCTCAACAATTGCCCGCATCCCCATGCATCCGAGATCAACGTCTCGTGTGCTTTAACGAAAAAGAAAAACAATTTCCGATGAGATACGCGCGCGTACGCAGCAAAGAAGTTCCTCGACCAGTCTCTCTTCAGCCATGAACTGTTTGGCGTATTAACTGAGCATTTATGTCTGTGCGCCAGCATAAAAGTGGCTTTCTGTTTCTAAAAGACTGGTATGACTATAAACAGATCGCAGATCAAGCTGACCTTAAGGAGATCTGTGTGATCGTTCGAAGAAACCTCATTCGATCGATCTGTCATGGCACCATGGGGGTAGTAAAAAGTATTCCAAAGAGCATGAAATTCCAAAAGCACAAAAACAATGCTGCCAACAGCAGATTGCTGATAGGTAAAAATCGTGATCATCGAATTTCTGATCTTTTTTTATTATAAAGTTCTTCGCATTGCTGCTTTGACATTTTAGCATTTGTTTCTCAAATTTCCAGACCAATTAATATTTATGTGATTATTATCGCGGATTGAACGCAAGGAAAAAAGTTGAATGCCATGGATTTTAGGCTCTCCAAGTTTCGTGCTAAGATTATAATGAAACAAAAGTACCTTCATAAACGTGCTAGTCTATTGCGTCGTAATGTACTTTTTTTTCCTTTTCTTTTACCACGCATTGTGCCATGACCCAGAGTCACGCGACGCTCTTTTATGTGTTGTGTACAACTCACGCATACCGTCACGAGAGATATATCAATCGAATTGATCAGGGTCGTCGTCATCGCGCTAAGTTCGTTAATCGTGATACGATGCGATTTCAATGAACACACATTTTTTGTTTGTTTGGGAATGTTATATCTTTCAAGTTTCTCACAATGTCTTATCAACTACTAGATCACAAACACACTTGCCACTATTTTATACGTCAGAGATAAAAAAAACTGGTACATTCATATACCTGCATAGAAATCTTCAAGCAGAAAAGCTAATACTGATCAAACTTAAAAACTACGAAACTCAGATTATTTACTAAATAGTTAATGATTTATAATATTTAAACTTTATTCGATTTTATTCTCTGATACTGATGATAATCCTTGATGATGGAAGAAAATCATTACATCATATCGAAATCATTAAATACCATTTGGTAACCATCCATGCATCTCTGTTAAATATTTGGATAAACATTGTTTTAGCAAACCAAATTTTATTTATTGGATTAATTATTACGAAAATAACTTGGACAAGCTATGATGCAGTGCGGTTTTAAAATCCGTTAGTGAACTATCGCTGAAGGAAACTCTCCTGTTCATGGAACTCAGATAGATGTGAAATTACATTTTCACTCTCGGAAGAGATACCCTGAAATTATATAGTTCGTGCCCTAGGCAGTAAACGATAAGCTGTGATCTGTTGTATGCGGAGATCCGCAGCAAAGCTGTAGGAGGAATCCCTGAGATCATGGAATATCCGAATAGCAATGAATAGATGAAGTTTTGTTATTACTGTAGTCATAGCAGCAAACGCGCCGGATACTCGAGTCAACATGGTAGACACTCGAAATGACAAGATAAACTAAATATAATCCGTGAAAGAGGATGATAGCGAGTGGTCGGAGTTCCACCTACGTTTAGAATCTATCTCAACTTTGGAGTTGGAAATGCTAAACAGAGTATTTCACAGTTAATGAGTTGATCTCAGGACCAAGGATTCATTGATGTTATCAACCTCGTGTAGTGCTAAAGTAGTGGATTCCACAAATTCTCTATGAAACGAATACTAATTAGTGCATTAGCATATGTTTACGATTCTTAGCACCAAGAAATTCACCTGGACAGTCCAGTGTTGTGATCTTTTAAAGAATCCTAGAACACTTCTGTAAAGCAGTTATCAAAACTTTCAATACCACCAAGTCCCACAATCGTGTCTGGATATAAGTGCACTTTATCTATACAATAAGCCACACTCTTGAAGCGTAAATGCAATCAGACAGCAGGCATGACTCGTTTGATCTAAACGAGTCATACCTGATTGTGTTTACGAGTGTTAGACAATACTCCAAATCAGATATCACAGTTGGCATCTGGCACAATGATATATCAATGAAACAAAATGCCAACTAATAGTTGGAAGACTGTTTCAACGTATGACTTGGCAAATCAATTAAAACAGTTAAGTACTTGTTTGAAAGCACTCGCTTGGCAATGAACTGAAATGATCATATTTTTTTAGAAAGAAACAAAAAGAAGAGCGATGTTTGATGATTTGGATTAATAAAACAGATCATTGACAATGAAAAATACACACAAATCCATGTTGTATCAAGTTCATCCTGGGCATAAAAGCTTGATTAACAGCCTGCTATTGCACCAGACATCTAACTGTATAGAGTTTATGGCAAAAGTTTCCTCGAAGTCACGAAACTCCGACGTTCCTCTGACCTGTTGAATTCGTGTATATTTTTTATCTCTTACATACGCATGATTCGTACATCGTCCGACAGTATGCTAACATGTCATCAAATGACAATTTTTTTTCCTCCAGCATATAGTATATCCCAACTCGGAATAACGTGCGAGTTTGAAATATCGAATACCTCTCCCGCATACATTACCCGTACGCATTGGCGCGTGTCACCACTGTGATCTATAAATGTATGCACTGTATATATACACGCAAGCACGTATGCAGGTATATAAAACGAGCACCTTATTCCGCACGCTCGTTTTTTTTTCTTTTTTTCGATCAAACGTGTGCATGTGTGTGAGTACGCGACGCGCGTATGTGAGAGTATGTCTCGTGAACGAGGCTCGGGCAACAGAGTGTGTAATGGTATTTATAACATGAACAAGAGAGACCATCGTACGATGTCGTATCGACCAATCAGAAGAGATTGTTGGTGGTCTGGCCTTGCGCGAGCCGCCAGAGAGCGCTCACACGCACTCGTTTAAATACACGAGAGTACGTGCGTACTCACACTTTCTGTCTTCGACCCCACACGATTGCTTCTCGCTTACTTAAGTCATCCCACGTGTTAGAAAGAGATGGAAGACAGATATAGATAACATATTTATGCCTTAATTGTTTCTTAGACAAATTGTATTACAATAAAATAAAATATGTGTGCATATAAATTGTTATAACGAGAGAGAAATTACGTTCTATCCCAGAAAGATATAAAAAAACGTTATTTACTCACTCAAAGATGGCGGGTACTAAAAGTGAATCTATGCAGGAAACTTTTCTTCTTTAAATGTATATACGTGACTACTGTCTGGCTCTGATAATATCCACGTGTAAGTGATCCACTTATGAACGGTATCTAAGCCATATATAGCGATTGAATAACTCGATAATACACGTGTCTACATCGTCAGACTATTCCGCTATCCCTAATTATTACTTTTGCAAATTAAATGTCCATAAGCTCCCCGGCAATGGTTTACATTTATTTTTGGCTTCGAAATATTACATACAGATTCGCATATTCATTTTTATTCAGTATTTCTATTTTATTTCTATATTCATCGTTAAAAAATAATTATAGGAATCACATTTATGTATCATTGTTATACTCCATTAAAGCGTTATGGAGAATGGCATCGAGACACTGCCGCGTCTCTTGATTACCGTTAAAATAAATGATCAATCATTATAATAGAATTATAGTGGCTTGACGATTTTTTTTTTCAAAAAAATTATCAGACACGCTTATGTGCAAAGCATCGTGATTCTCATTCTTCTCGTGGATATGTAGGATGGTAATAGGAATGATAATTACTTGAGGAAGCTATGAGAAGAAAGGACAAAAAGAAAGAGTAGAATGTATTACTACGTCGTATAAAGAGAGAGTAAGAGAGCCGCTGTAGACAGTGTAAGTGAAAGTGATTAAACGTGATTTAATTTTCTTTTTTAATTTAAATTATTGTCCAAGGAAAACTGTTTGTAAATAATATTGAACAATATTAATCAATTGAGATTTTGATCGATAGTAATAATGAATCTATCAATGTTATTGACAATTTGTGTACTATATCTAACAAAAAATGGAGCTTTTGTTTTAAAAACATCGTGAATGAGAATCACTGAAAATTCGATGGGATAAATATTGCTATGGAGAACTCTACTCCACAGAAAAATGTAGCACTCTCACCGCGACACGTCTTGTGACAAAATAGTAGCACGATATCGGTGTTTTTTTTTTTTGCGTAACCGATACCCGTTACAGAGTATCATGTAGCACTTTCGTAGTATTCCCGCTGCCTCTCAGAGATACGGATACAGGAAGTTGAATATATTAAGAATCTATAAACCTCGAAGCAATTTTCATATGAAATAGTATATTGTGTGGCTAGGGATGAAAAAGGATGATTTCAGATGAGTCTGAAGTTGACTTCTTCTTGAATTAAGCGAGGTCGTCCTGAAGTGAGGACTGACATCGTACTGAAATTGTCTATCATCCCGTTCCACCCGGTTTTTTTACTTTACCTGTCATTGAAACCATGAATTTTAATTTCTGCAGCCAGAAATAATTCGAGACAATTTTAGAACGACGATGCTATGAATTATTCATTTTATTTTATCGACACAAAAGCTGTCAATTTACTTGAATATTCAGAAACAATAAACAAATCTGATTTTGACAGGGATGAAATGAAGTCAGAAATTAATTAAGTGGGAAGAAAGTGTCTAAATTCAAACTCATTGAAATCAAATGTTTTAATTCCGGTAACTTCGAAACATACAAAATTAATACTAAGTTTGTATAAAACTAATAAAAATAAAAAAAAATACGCCAACAGCGTAATGATTCCAGGAACTGTACATTATCAAAATTCTGCTAATCACATATTTCTCGGATCTATAGATCGCGTCAATGATTCAGAATTACTGGGCGTTGGAATTCTGCGAATTATAATGATGTTTTTTTTTGTACTCAGTAAATGTCATATTGAAAAAAAACATTGAATTATTCATCCGTTTAACCGTATATAAATCTCGTTGATTCATAGATTCTCTGAGAATTCTTTTTTCATGAAAATATCTGCGTATACGTAAGATTTTGGCTTGAATATAAATAAAAAATCAGAAAAATATAAATGATTTAATTGTATTATTCAGTATAAAAGAAAAAGCTATGACGATTTTTTGTGTAGGGAACAATATAACATCTATAAAATAATATCGATCTTATGCATTGATGATTTCTGAATATGTCATATTACAATAGACTCAAGTGACACATATCTTTTTATCAGCTAAAAAATCGTTTCAGAGGAATAAAATACACCCTCAAAGTTATTCCTTCAAGGGTGAAAACAGTTATCCCCTCAGAGCTGAAATTTATTACTTTCTATAGAGTATTGAATGCAAGTGATTTTGTTCCATTGCCTTAACTCTATGTATACAATTGCAATTACGAAATATAAGTCGTAGGGCCTCGGTTTTGGGGGTGGATCATCCCCTTGAGGAATTATTGAGCTAATAAAAAAAATGTCGCTTTAGATTCCATTATAAAAAAATCATGTTTGAAATTTTGTTTCTGTGATACATTATTTCAATGATAATTTATTGTTAAAAATGTTAGTATTTTTTTAATGTACATACAACATACTACAGGCAGTAAAATTACATAAAAAGTTGTCCAACGCCTTTGGCTATTTTTCAACATAAAACCAGATAAAACACCTTTTACAAAGCTGAAACACCAGAATTCAAAGGGTTTTAACGGATCTTCATTACACACCCATCCCTTTTTTCGAACTTTTTCCTCTATCTCGTTTGCGCCTTTAACGTTATTTCTACTTTCGGCTGATAATGAATTTACATCTCGTTATCCGTTTTTTTTTTTGCACGTACATATATTTTTTCTATCTTTTTCTTTCACGTTTTGCCCAGGGCTGAGCGTGGGTGAAAAGTAGCCCTCCCCGCGAGCTCTCAGTGTATGTGTGGAGAAAATTAACTAACGACCGTTCACCTAATGTCCCCGTAATTTCTCTCCCACGAGTGCCGTAACCTCGGTCCCATTTCGCCAATATATAAATACGCTCGACGAGGGCATATTATTCGCGGGCAATATAAATGTATGTGTGTGTGTGTATGTCCGCGTGTGAGTATGTGCACATGTGAGAGATTCTCCGCTTTGGAAAATGGTCCACGAATTTATGGTGCACACAGGGGTGGCAGGTAAGCATACCCCTTTGACACTACATGTATATATGGGGGGGGAGGGGTGGTAGTCGTGAATATTTTTCTTTTTACTCGTTCTGCGGACACTTTTTGTAGCTGCTATACGCGTGCAATTAAACGAGCGGACTGACGGAAATGGGATAAACGCTTGGCTACGTATTTAATCGGAATAAAAGGCAGCAGAGGGAAAGGAGAATCGACAGTAGCGAGAGGGTTGACGCGTGGGCAAGAAACGAACGAAAAAAATGATCAACTGTTGGGGTTTTGCTCTCTCTCGTATTCTCACTGCCCGGGAATAAATCGTCGGATGAAAACAAAGCAGATTTGAAACCATTTTTTTTTCAACGTCGAGCAGATTTGTGATATTTCAACTTCGGACATATGCACCCTCTCCCCCTCCCCCCTTCCGCCTCGTATGATCAGCAACGACAATCGGTGTCGTTTTATAAATCATGCGATGCATACACATCCACCACTTATATGTACCTAATAATAATGTATATACGAAGATAAATATTGGGAAAATTCATATATTATTTGCGTTATATATATGCATCGAACAAGGAGTCCAACCCCTGTTGAATTTTTCATTTCCCCGTCCTATTAGCATTCTCGGTTATTGGGTTTTTACCACGGGATTACCGCCGGTAAAATGAATAATTTTCCACGCAGCACCAGCGTCACGAGAGTGAAAATTCAGATTTTCTGGTGACAACGAGTTGCTCATTTGTTTTTAAATCACGAAATTGGTGTCAAAACGACAGATAGCTGGACGGTTATTTATCATTTTATATAATGGCTTAACTTGTCAATTAAAATTTTTGTTTTTGCGAAATCTGATTTTAAATTAACGTTTTTTAAATACATTTTATGAAATTTTTAGATTTTTGTTTCGAAATAATTTGTTAATTTATTTTTTTTGCTCTTCAATCGATCTTGGTGTTACTGTATCACGTTGTTTTTATTTGTTTTGTTCACTTTTTTGTTGCGACGAAATTCTAGACGAAAGGCGATTTGCAAATAGACACGCGCAAACACGGGAAGCGTTGCCGTCAATCCCTCGGATCGACATAATAGTTGAAATGGACACGCACAATGCGAATCGTTTTGGCTCCGAGGTGCTGTTAATCGTTGGGTATAAATGCGTACATGTGTGTGTCTGTGTGCGTTTGTATACTTGGCTGAAGCTGTATAGCGATGAGTAGACGTCGGCGACGTCGATAGTTGCATCAGGACAAACGATTTCCGTCGATAATCGTCTATCGATTTGAAAGGGTTGGCTCTACGATAGACCTCGATACTTCCACACTGATTTTCAGCGTTTCCTGTTTATATCTACACGTATATATATTATATATATACATACATATATACAAAGAGAAACAGCAATTCTCCAATCTCGATTAATGGCATCAGGTTAACTCGGGTTACTTCCCTAGTACAAACCAAACCCATTTTACAAACACTACACATATAAACTTATATATA
>JABMBV010047730.1:0-14265 GCA_018906735.1 Mesochorus sp. PSUC_FEM 10030011
ATAGATTAAAAATGAAGAACAAAAAAAAACACAAAAATGTAATCCGTAGAGAATGATCGGTGTGACTATGTGAATAGACGATAAAGTTTAGCGGCAAAAAAGTTACGTAGGTGAAGCAAATAATCCTCACGTAAAAGCTCTTCCGTCCCCCCGTAAAAAATTCCAATTAGATACACAGATTTGTTTTTTTTTTAACAAACAATTGCGCGATTATAGGTTTAGCTTGAATCATATATATATAATCTCGCGCAGAATACTATTTATGAAGATTTGGGGGGAGGGAGGCCAAGGACGAGATATTTTTGTTCGTACAGATTAAAGTTTATCGAAATTCGACTACCCTCGGCGATAAACTGTCTTCAATTTATTGTATTTCGAAAGCGGACAATCCAGGGGTCGATCGAGTTAGTCTCGATGATGATTTTATGAAACGATTAAAAAGAAAAATTAAAGCCAGCTTATATTTTTTTAATGTCATTGATTGTCCAATTTTCACAAATATTATTTACGATGTAATTTTCATTTACCCTCCCTCCATGACTCTTACAGTGATCTAATCTTAATTTAACCCATTTTTTATCCATGCATTGTGATTGTTTGGATGTGCATTATACATTAAATAAAGTACCAGCAATTCTCGTTCTATTGAACATAGTACACATATTCCTTTTGGAATGCCTAATCGCGTAAGTGTATTGCAGTGTATATGTATGTATATATAGATATATACATATATATATACATGTAGGAGAAAAAAATGTGACCATTCGAGATAAAAAAAATGTATCAAAGTTGAGACGAAAACTTTGAAGGAAAGAAGAGAAGATAAAAACAATTATTATATGCCTACACCCTCAGCTACATCGAGCGTTATTCCGCCATTATTATTCTATAATACCGGGTCGATTATATAATAAAAATTAACGATAAATATTTCCAGACGTAAAGCCGACCGAGCGCTAAAAAAACGAACGGCCGTTAATTTAATATTGTATATATACAATAACTGATATATATACAATAATGAATATTGTAATCATCTAATGAAATTCATACCATGACGATTGATTTATAATAAGGGATATATTATAATATACTCCGGATCGAAGCGTAAAGAATTTTTACTTAATTTCGAGGCTACCGTAAATATCTTGTCTGATTGGTATTGTACATGTGGCTGTAAGAATTCTTTATGAATAAAGATTGTTGTAGAAAAAAAAATCTGGTTGATTTCGATTGGGTTTCTTTATTTTATTTCAAGCTTCGTACACGTTGCATCTTTCTTCAAACTTCGGATTTCAACGATGTTATTGACCATCAGAATGCAATACGTTTTAACAATTCGAGTTACACGTTTTCAGTTATCTAATCTCATTATTTTTCCTGACATGATGCAACTGGTGGACAAGGGAATCGAATACATTGAACTTGCTGTAGTGTACAATTTTCGTCACTTTGGCAGGGATTTGGTTTGCAAGGATTTCTAGATTCTCTGTCATCAGGAGCATCGCCAACTGAAATACAGGTAAACATTTTTTTTTTTTTTATAACAAATATACTTTTGGTTACGAGAAACAAAAACAAACTTACACTTTATGCACTTTCCATTACGACAATATCTCGAACAACATTCATTACTTTCGCTGCACTGTAAGAATAAAAGATTTTTTGTTAAAGTGAGTATTTCATTTGTCCGAACGTAATAAATAATTTATTTGGATTTAATGTTTGTTTTATTTATATGAAATTATAGTCACAAGCAATTCGGAATATAAAAAAAATTCTTACATTTCTTGAATCCTTAGTGCATGCGATCACCGAAGACACGACCACTATCAACATCAAGCACAATATCAAAATGGTGCACCTCATGATTGAATAATATATCCTCAAAATTCAGCGTTCGTTTATTGCTTACAAGAGGCGAGACATAACTCTACTGGCGTGCAATTACTCCGGCCTCTTATATCCGACTTGACTACATACGATTGCTCGAGTCGCCTAATTTTGATGTTTTTTTTCCTTGTAGCGTATCAACAACTCTATTTGCACAAATATCGTCATGTTCTTACACATACGATTACACACAGACAAATTTGCGGACGGGAAACTTCGTTTCTTGTATTTTTCTTTTTGTTGTTACAGCTAATTGAAAAAAAAAAAATAAACAGCGTAATAACGTATGAATATACGAGCATACAATTTTAATACGGATGCCAAGATGATGAGTAGTGATCGTATGTTATATAACGATACTTATTATTTTTTTACGAGAGATATCGGAGTTACCCGGATAATCTTGTAGAATCGGTGAAAAAAAAATACAATGCTCGTGTTGACTTAATTGAGATAAGGAGGGGGGAAAAAACATTCACAGCAATTATGATAATTGTGCACAGTGCAAATTGTGTCGATCTTGAAGAAAAAGTAAAATGAGATCCGAATAATAATTGAGTGAATTATATATGTCGTAAGAAATATATTTTTCATTTTCTTTACAGTACAAATGTATAGAAAAAATATTATGTCGGTAAATGTTCCATCATATTTTTCTTAGTAGTGCAGAACGGCTCTCAAGCTGGAACAAAAAATGTATGTGAACATCTTAACGTTCAATTGATTTAGTTGAAATATTATTTTTTTACCAATTGCCGGAGTGCAGTAATTCGAAGCCCTCGTTAATTTTTTCGAACGGCATATTGTGGGTAACAAACTCGTCGAGCATTAATTTCTTTTCCAGATAATCCTTAACCAATTTCGGGACACTTTCTTTGGATTTCCATCCTCCGAAAGCCGTACCTTTCCACACCCGACCAGTAACCAATTGGAACGGACGCGTACTTATCTCTTGACCAGCTCCAGCAACACCAACTATCACTGAAGTTCCCCAGCCTTTATGACACGATTCCAAAGCTGCTCTCTGCAAGATTCAGTGTGATATGATCGAGCAGCATGGATATTTTTAAATTCAATTTTTTTAATTTCAAATACTATAATACTAAAGATAAATATAAAATATACATAAATTCACGGCTAAATATAAACTTCGATGTTCGTTTTAAAAACTTTACCATCGTATTGACATTTCCAACGCATTCAAAAGTGTAATCGAGGCCGCCATCGGTCATTTCAATCAGGAGTTCTTGAATTGATTGTTTGTGATCCTTTGGATTTATAAATTCGGTAAACCCGAATTTCTTGGCTAAGCAAAAAATATATAATTTTGTACAACAAATAATATAATATATACTCAGATATTTGCGTAAAATAAATAACGACAATATTCACAATCATACGAATATTATAAAAATTCATGTGTTATTGTGTCTTTTGATACATTTCTTCCTTATCGTTAAATTCACAGTTTCATTGATTTATCATTATATCTGTTTGATTTAATGGTCCCGTCTGAGTCATGCGTATTTGTTTCATTATTTATTAAACAAACGTACTTGGTCAGTTTAGCATTCTGTCATTTGATTTCCAGCAATTTTAATATAATATTAATCGATGTAAATACTAATATATTTTCAATGAAAAGACAAAAACGTGAAAGATTAATCATTCGTGTTTTCGAAAACATGATTGGTCGTTGGGAGCAAACACGAAATTATTCGAACGACCTATTTTTCGTAATTTTATTCAAGCTTAATTGAAACAAAAATACAAAAGTTACATGTTATCGTTATTTTTATATTTTTATTTCGATTATCAAAGTAAATTCTTACTTAACTACATACCTTGTTCAAATTTCGCGGGATTCAAATCAATCCCGATAATGCGAGATGCACCAGAATCTTTACAACCGAGGCCTACAGCGAGGCCAACTGCACCCAAACCCCAGACGGCACATGTACTGCCAGATTCAACTTTGGCTGTGTTCAAAGCAGCCCCGTATCCGGTCGGGACTCCGCATCCCAGCAGGCAAATCTTATCAAGTGGAGCAACAGGATCAACCTATGATAAAATGACAATGACATACGCGTTTCAAAGTTATTCAATTAAAAAACCTATGACTCATTTTTTTAAATATTTTTTTTGATAAATTTTAAACAAAGCAAAAATAAAAAATAATATATTTAAATAAAAAAAATTTCGAAAATAAATAAACTCTACTATACATACACTTCCTACGTTTTTTTTATGAAAAAAAGGAATGTTGTACGAGACATGTGGTTCAATTAACATTTAATTAATGAAATAATCCATTAAAAAATTGAAAATAATATCGCTCGCTATCTCAAAAGCATTAGATTATTGTAATCTCACGAAATCTCACCTTGGCTAGTGAAATATCAGCTACTACGGTATATTCAGAAAATGTAGAACAACCCATGAAATGAGCCAAAGTCTTTCCTTTGCAAGTGAATCTTGAAGTTCCATTAGGCATTAGGCCCTTTCCTTGGGTATTACGAATTTTACTGCAAAGATTCGTTTTGGGAGACTTGCAAAACTTGCATTCTCCACACTGGGGAATGTAGAGTGGCACAACATGATCGCCTATAAAAATAAAACTTTGAGTATTTCCTGAAATATACTTTTTTTCGAAATGCTTAGTACATAACAAGGTATACAGACCAGCCTTGAACTCAGTGACTCCCTCACCGACGCTCTCAACAATTCCGCTCCCTTCATGACCAAGAACAACCGGAAAAATTCCCTCTGGGTCCGAACCACCCAGGGTATAAGCGTCTGTATGACAGAGAGCAACGGCAGTGATTTTTATACGAACTTCGTGAGCTTGAGGGGGTGCAACTTCTATTTCTTCGATCGACAGAGGCTCTTTCTCCTTCCAAGCAACAGCTGCACGGCATTTTATGACCTTAGATAATAAGGAAAGAAATTATAATGAATAAAACGATTGTGTACATTTTGTAAATTTAGAGTCATACGATTGATGGAGAAATTTGATCAAATATTTTATCGTAACAAGGTTTTAGCCAATATATCACAATAGTATGTACAATGCATAAGTAAAATCATCCATTATAATTTTTTCAAGATAATTCATGGAAAATTTATGTAAACTTCCTTGAACATTACTTTGTAATATGTAGAAAATTTGAAAAGTTTTTGTCGTCAAGTGATCGAGATATTTATTGTTTGAAATCACATTTTTAATGTTGGTTCTTATCGAAAGGTTTCGAAAAATGGCTAATTTAACTAATAAATATATCTACTTTAAGATATCGAATAATTGGTAAATTTTGCTAGAAATTCAATATTGTATTGAAAATTCTGTTTACAAAAAAGCAAATTTTTTGTAGAGATTAGATTTTTAAAATAAATCATTTTTAGTTAATTTTTTGTAAATTATTTTTATTTTTGTAAATAGAGGATAGATTTTTTTGCAAATAATTTTTGAATTCAACACTATTTACAAAAAAATTTACATTTTTGTAAATCGAGTTGAGTTGAAAAATAACTTCTATGTGAGAAACGATTCTCCTAATGCTAATCGCTCTTTGTATAAGTGCACATACAAAAAATTGTTATAGAGGAAAATTCAAAAGTGTATGTGAATTAATTAATTAATTAATTGCCATTATGGTTATACATACTTTTCCTGCGGTATCAGCCATTTCGTGCTGTCGAACCAAATAATCGAGTAATTGGAATGCGGGATTTTACCGCAAGTACGCAGGTCAATATTGATATTAACCTCTTGATGAATTGATGAACTCTACGAACTCATACGTTGCAATCGATAATTGAACTGTTTATTTTGTATGTACAACAATATACGTATAAAATGCAGCAAATCCGGCAAATCCAAAAAAAATGTTCTATGTGTATAAAAATTTCTTTACCGACTGAGTAATTTGTAAAACTCGCATGGTAAAATAATCATATATATATATATGATATGTGTATTACTCATTTCATCATCATAACCTAAAACGTATCACATTGCATATTGCACTGTATTGCACTGTGTCACAGTCAATCTATAAATGTGTAAAAATAAAAACATTAATCGAATTTGTAAAGTGAAATAAAAGAAAAAAAATGGAGGACAAAGGTATACTTAAAGCTGGAATTAAATTTTTTTTAAATAATTTCCGAAAAACCTGAAATCATTTTTTCTTTATCATACAGAGATCTGTCAGTATTTCAACGAAATCATAAAAAACGAAAAAAATGTTTCTGCTGGAATGGCAGCTATTAGAACCCTCTTGAAAGTTTTGGAACATTCGATAGGTAAAAAGCATCACAATTTTTTTCATTTTATTTTTTTAATTTACTTCACGGTATTTACTAGCTCATATTTCAGCTGAAACCGTTCAGGAACTGAGATACTGCTTGCAAAACGCTATTATTGCTATGCGCTCAACGGATCATCCCATCACCGCTATAGCATCCGGCAGCGAATTATTTTTAAGATTCATTACTCTAGCGACGCTCGATACACCAGTAAGATTTATAGTTTACGCTAAGATTTATACATTTTCATGTTATAAATCAAATTGATCGTTTATCAGTCTTTCGCAGAATGTAAGGGTATTATGCTCCACCGAGGTAAAGTGTTTTATGAAAAACTTGTTGCTGCTCGTGGCAAAATAGCAAAAGTATGTGCACCCTTCATAAGGGATGGTTGTGTAAGTATTACAAAATTTTCTCTTTATTTCACTGATCGAAAGACGCAGCAATGCTTTGATGCCCATAATATTTGTATTGACAAACGAATTTCGAAGTAAAAGATTCGAAAATAAAAAAAGTAAAAAAATCGAAATCATAAAAATTAAAAAAAAAAAAGATAAATTTCCAGAAAAATTAATAATTTTTTATTCAGTATTTTTTAGCAATAATGAAGCCTATGAACATTTATTAGACCTAACGAGAGTCTTTGTACTTGTGAGAAAATTTAATTTCCTTGAATTACATAGAAAATTCTGACGCATTCCAAATCGAGAGTGGTATTACAAGTAATGGAGGCGGCTGTGGCAAGCAACAAACTTTTCCAAGTATATGTCACGCAATCTGCTCCTGACAACAGTGGGTACGAAACACTTTTTTGTTTCTTTTTATTTTTTTATTAAATTTACCCTGAACTAAATTGGTAATTTTTTTCACTCAGTGAAGAGATGTGCGAGAGTTTGAAGAAACTGGGAATTCCGTGCACTCTAATTCTTGATGCTGCAATGGGCTATGTAATGGAACAGGTCGATATGGTGATGGTGGGTGCAGAAGGAGTAGCTGAGAGTGGAGGTGTTATAAATAAGGTAATAGATTTAAAGGCTCACAAAAGTTTGATAATTCATTAAATAATTACATATTTGAAAAAAAAGTCTTAAAAAAACGTAATGAAATACTTTGAAATTCGTAAGGGACGAATCAATCATTTGTATGAATCTTCTTTTTTCAGATCGGCACATACTCGATGGCAATTTGTGCTAAACAAATAAAAAAGCCGTTTTTCGTGCTGACCGAGAGTTTTAAATTCGCGAGAATATATCCATTGAACCAGGTCGATCTTCCAGACGAGTTTAAAGTAAGTACAAATATATTTCATCAGATTACAGTAGTGTTTAGGTAGGTAGGAGTTTTTCATGCACACCCTCCTCGGGTTTTTACATGCTATTCTATTATCCATCCTTTTCTGATCCTTCCACACACTATACCACCTGGACCTACTTTTTTACGTGGGTTCCGAACCACAGAGAGAACAAATTCAGTAGTATTTATTATTATTTATTTGTTTATTAAAAAAAAAATTGTTCTCTGCATTACAGTACACTGCCAATACGCTGAAAAAGAGTCTAGAAGCGGAGCATCCCTTGGTTGACTACACACCACCTCATTTCATCGACCTCCTATTTACCGACTTGGGAATTTTGACTCCTTCTGCTGTTAGTGATGAACTAATAAAACTTTATCTGTAATCTGTATTTATTATATTTTTATCGAATTTATTCTACTTTTTAATAAAAAAAAAAAAGTTACAAAACTTCACTAATATAGCTCTTATTTGAAACGAAATGGTAGCGCTGACTTGAACAACTGGAAATCGTAATACATTGGGTCAATAACGAAGAAACACGTGGCTTTGTCATAGTAAATACACTTTATTTGTTCTTTTCTTTTTTCAAATTTATTCTCCAGGTTGTGCCCACATGGCACGGCTATTTCTAAAACTACACTTTGTAATAGGATTAAATAGGACGTTTTTTTCTTGCTTTATTTCGATTATGAAGCTTTTGTGTGACATTAAAAGATGGAGTATTCACGGTTTTCTACTTGATTGAATAGAATTTCGTATTACCGCGATATTTTTAATGCATATATATTTTTTTTCTTTTGAAATTACATATTTGCAACTATCTCTCTCCGCAGATATATTACCAATTATGCTCAATTCTCATACATCCTTGTTTTTATCTTCATTACATCGTATTTGTCATCAAAAAGTTGCTTTTTTTTTTTAGAAAAAAAGCTTATCTCTGTTATTGCGATTCCAGCGTTGTGTTGCATCGAGAATAATTATCGATTAGTAATCCAATTTTTGTTTAAATTTATATAAAGGATAAAGGCTCCTTAATTGATGCCTTGATACGCGAGATTATAATGTTCGTATAGTCTGATCTATGGAAATTTTACGGAAACCTTGATTATGCATTCAATACAGTGTTCGTTCTGTTTCCAATCAAATTTTTCATGCAGCTTATCTAGCCGCTATTTCTCATATTGCATAAAATCTCGAATGACTTTATGCGACAGATATTTACTTTATTTCTTTTTTAATTTTTCAAAATAACAACGTAATATTGAGTCAAGAGTTGCAGATTTGCAGAATCGACAAATTAAACGGATAATCTATTGAAAGACAAAATTTAAAAATAGATAAACTGTGAAATTACACGAGTGAAAATTAGAGGCTAATTCTCTTTTGGGAATTAGTTTATAACGAAAAAAAAAACATATCGTAAAATTTGTATCTTTCGCCTGGTTCAAGCTAGCACTAAACCTACATATCGTATTTTTTCATCGTACAAAAACCTTGCTCCATTTTTCATCGATTACTCTTGAGATTACTTGCGTTGTATTTCTGCTATATTTCATGATTGAATCTTTCGACGGTTTTTTTTTCTTCAAAATAATTACATCTGTTTATCCTAGTTTCATACGAAATAAATTAAGAATGTCTTTTCATTGAAACAACATACGAATCGCGACCGAGAGGAACGTGTGAGGGAAAAATATATGTACATACTGGCACTGGTTTAACGCAAAATCAGTGGGGAATGGAATAAATGAATTAACTTACTATAAAGAATCAAAAGACTTTATGTAATTTCCAGTATGACTCGAAATTTCTTGCAGGATATTTCTTTCCTATTTCTTTCAACTCAAATAATTAATTAAATGGTATAAAAATTTTTTAATATTAACTATACAACTGATCTTATTGAACAAAAAAAAAACGTAAATAGCACCTGGTACTAAACGAATTGCAATGCGACAAAAATAAATTAAACATAAATTGAGCTTATGCTACGCGATACCCTGACTCGTAACTGTACAGTTGTACAATCGTTTAAACTACCATCAGATGAAAACAAATTTTTTTAATAATGATTATTTACCGGTTGATGTTACAATTCACATTTTTGCTTCGTTAATTTACAGAAAGAAACGTTGGTATTATCATTAACGTAATGCTACAGTATTGCTAGACAATATTTGTCGAAAATTACTGTAGTGAGGCCGTATTCAGGATAAAAAAAAGGGGAAATCAAAATAATTATGCCAAATAAAAATTTCATAAACATAGCGGAGTTGTATACTTTGCGCACGAACATATTTTTTACACGAGTTTTGAGATCATGTATACTTAAAAATTAACCGAAACTCACAGGCGGGATAACTCGAACGTTACGATCATAAAACAAAAAAAAATGAATGTAGTAATACTATAGTTATCATGACCATGTGAGAGATAAAAAATAAAGATATGTAACAAAAATGTTTTTCATGATTTTCATGTTCCCCCCGTTTGCTAATGATGATGACTTTACAAAATGATTTTTCCTTCCTTTAAATACTGAAGATATTAATTCATGTATTGAATTAATTTGCATCTTTCTCTCCTGTACTTATATACAAATCAATGTTTACATGTATACATGTACGTACATGTAATACAAGTCAGATAAAGATATCCATCTTTATGGAGCCGAAATAAAAATAAAAATAACAACGAAAACAAAATCTATCTTGTTTAACATAATTTACGAATTGTGCGATCTGCCTGTTGCCGACACGGCTCTTGCCACTCGCGGTATTTGAGTCGGTGGTATGAATTTTTTTGGTGATGGAATGAACGATGATTTGACGGAATCCGTTTTTGACAAATTCGTTTTGGCGAGATCATTGAAATCCAAAGATTTGTTAGGTGCGCTATCTCTGGATTTTACGATTCGTTTTATCGTCGGTATCTCCGTCACTGTTTTATCCGTAAAACCATTTTGACGTGTGCTGTTGCTAGACGTTTCGTCCTGACGTAGGGGTCTTAACGTGCGGGGCGATCGATCGCTCGGTTTACGAATATTCCTCGTTGCGTTGATGTCCACGAGCGATGGAGGCCTTTGACGATTCCACGAGTCACTCCAACTGCAAAATAATATGTTCGAAAAAAATTCTTTCATAAGTTCTAAAAAAATTGATTCGAAAACCAATAGCCGAAATCTCTTAATTGTTGGAATTACGACAAATAATTAGGAGGCATTATAATCAACTCACCCCACAGGGCTAAACATCGCAGCATGAAACATTGTTAATTGTGAATCCCATTACAATCCCAGATGATTAATAACTCAGAAAATTCTAGGTCGTTTATTGATCGATTTCAGATTTAATAAAAACAAAAACAAATTTATCGTCATTTCATGCCGGTAGAAAAAATATACTCAGTATTTCAATTCCTCAGGGCATTTGATATGGAAATAGTTGAGTATCACAGGAAAAATTATTTAAAATAACAATAACGCAAAAGAGGGAGCGACGCGTTCGAACTACGTGATTCTAAGACTGCAGTTATAGGCTCTTTGAGATAAAATATCACATGCAAAATTTTTCTCGATGCAGGCATTAATTATATGATTGAGCGGATATAGGCCGAAAATTAATAAGGTGTATGTAGATCAGTAGGTTGAATGTACATAACAGTAAGTAACCCAAAATTAAGTCACACAGACTGACGCACTCTACCTTCCCGATCCTGAAGCTGTTTTGTTGAATGACCAAAGACAGAGACAGAGAATGATGCGTGAACCAGGGCAGCAATAACAATCAGTTATTTACATGACACTGTTTACATGATATTTCCTATTTTCTTAATACAAATCTAATGTGAAAGGGTCAAGGATGTATGGGCAATTTATGTTTGAAAATTTATAACTTTAATGGTACAATTTTTTAACGTGACAACGTTATACTGTACTTGTTTGTAATCCTTTAAATCATTTGGGTTTTCGGAATCGATCAAATAGGTTGGATACAGAAAAAGTATTTAAAAAAACAAGTCTATTTTTACGGAACCCTACTATTATGTCTGTGAAAAAAAGACCATTTCGATTTTCATAGTAAGTTAGTAAAAAATGATTTGTAAACGAAAAAATGTAAAATTTGGTTACTTATTTATCTATGATAATTTAAGCAATTAACAAATAATAGTTTATATTTTTTATACCTTTATGAATGTTCCATAAACCATTTAGAGTATTAAAAAACCGAGTTTTTATTGCTAAAGTAGTAATTTCATAATAAAAAAAAAGCTGCAACCAAAAACGGTTCGACATAGTGAGTTTCCTCATAGTTTAAAGGACTCAAACAATTTTATTGAATAAAATTAATTATTTCCTGTCGCTCTCATACATCCTTCAACATTTAAAAAGACGAATGAGGCAAGAAAATTTATCAGCCATCTGCTCGTCCAAAATCTGAATCGAAGAATAGAAAAACGTTTTATCATTGTTCTTACCTAACGAGAGGCCCCATGCCACCATCCTGTGGGAGTGACTGCAATAGCGAAGGTCCCGCCGATACCGGCCGTATCTAAAACAAAAAAAAATAATACAGAAAATTAATATTTGTTCGAAGATAATTAGGTACCAGCTAATAATTTCAAATGGACGTTCAATAAATTACCTTTTCCGTTTGTGTCGTTGCATTGCACGTGTCTTTGATGAGAGAACAACTTCCGTTCATCGACGATGTGCTACTTTGTGAATCAATAGCACTGAGGTCTTGATGTTTTGCAACTTGAATCTAAAATAATAACATTCAACGTCATTCAATGCCAAGATTCTTTTGTTATGCCTCCGAAACGTTAACAAAAACGACCAGAAAAATGGCAGAACAGTTTAATAACCTGAAGCTGCTGGATCGTTCTATCCTTGTCCTCAAGTTGGCCCTGTAGAAATATGACTTGTCTTCGTAAATCCGCCAATTCATCAGCAACGTTGACCGTGCCATTAATAGGGTTAGCGATCGTATCTGTAGTCCCGTCTTCGTTCAGGTTATTGAAGAGGCCATTCTAAAAATAAGAAGATTAGAAGAGGAATTAGTTACGAGGAAAAGCTGCACTGGATAATTTAAGGAAGTTCTGGATGGCCAAGAAAATACCTCATTTTTAAATAACAATTCCTTTTAAAGACTTTACAGTGGGCATTGAATTTTAAATACTTAAATTTCTCAAATAATAAACAATTTTTATGCACTGTGGCTGATTATGGTTGTTTTATTTGTTTTTAATTTGATAAAATAATTTTCTATATATAGGCAAAATATTAATTCGATCTGTTCTTTTTTTAATGTGTTTTTCCTATATTTTTCTCTTACGTCGTAGAAGAATTGTTTTTTTTGAAAATTAATAACTTTTTTAATACGTGGTGAATTAAATTGAAATTTTGCAGAAAGTTTTTTAAAATATGTAGAAAATATGTATGTAAGACCATTTGGAAGCTCCTTAAAGTTATTCTTCCAAAATATTTACCACCATAGTAGTGTTGAATGGGTTGAGAGTTTCCGCCTGAACAAAAAGAGAAAATGAATAAATAAAAAATATATATAAACTGAGACATTATGTTTTGAACAAATATAGAAACGTTCAACATGGAAAGCTAAAAGAAATAAAAAACACGTACCCTCGTCAAACCGTTTTCTCCTGACTTCAAACGACAAAACGAAATGATGGACCGAAAAAAAAAGACGCCGAAACAAAAGAAAACGTGTGTTAACAAAACAAGGAATACAGGCACCAAAACGTGGATTGAAATAAGCGAGGTAAAAATGTTAATGATGTAATTTGTCAAAATAATGATAAAACGGTGCAATTATAAAACAAAGCAACATTTTATGAAAACTTTTGTCTTCTCAATATGGGCTCTTACCTCCTGAACTACTCGCATCAGTTTCAATAGACCAGTTTTGATGGAAACGATGTCCTGATGGTAAGTGAAACGTTCGACCCTCAGGCTACCTTCGTCGCCGGAATCGAGACTCGGCGATTGAATCTGCGTAATATCAAGATTGTCGCATTAAAAATTCATGTCTCAAAGTCGGTTGAAGTTAACAATTTTTTTAATTCGATAAAAATGTTCCTCGTGAGTAGAAAGAAATGAAAAAAAAAATCTGATTAAACTTACATTTGCTGGAAAGACTGGCCTGAAGGGACTGGAAACCTGTCGAGTTCGGGCACTATCGAGCGACCGGGGCGATTCGTTGCCTGATCTGTTTCGCAATAATCTCGATGTTCTTGTATTACCGATCCTGCATCAAACAAACAAATTGACCATTATTACACAATGTTTATACTGTCTTGATGTTACACCATCATTTTCTTTTTTTTATTATGTAATTTATCGTATCATATACGAGCATCATTAGGGGTTGCACGATGCAGGATAATTAGGCATAAAATTAAGTACACAACTGCAATACTTTACTCGTACACAATGCATCATTAAGAGTTTTTTTTTTAGATTCGTTTCCTGCAATCCTCCACGAGAATATACGCAATATTCAAAGATACACGTCTTGCAAAAATATATAAATATGTACGGATAAGCGAAGAAACATATTTTTAAGGTGGCTGAGGCGATCGAATCGATCCTGTTGACTTTTTTTTTATGTGGAAGATATAATTTCTAACTTGGGGGGACGTGAATAAGTCAATGTTTGGCAAACAAGTAATATTTCAATAAATTTATCATTTTTATTAATTTTTTCGATTGTCATTTATTACTATTATTATTATTATTATTA
>JABMBV010047731.1:0-23617 GCA_018906735.1 Mesochorus sp. PSUC_FEM 10030011
TTATTTTATTTTATTTTTTTTATCGAAAATAAATAAAACGTCATTCTTTCGTGTCTTTGAATCACAGATTGAAAGCAGTGATACCGATACGTGATGTTAAAAAAAATAACCAATTAGTAACAACGACCGCGTTCCTGTGTCAAGTGCAATTTCGTGATATATCGCTTATCTACACGTCGTTCAAGTTATCGAGAGTATTTCTTTGTTCTTATACGAGGAATATCCGTATAATTATTTATATGGAGGAAAGATTCAGTGTGATAAGTTAATGATGATTATAATAATAATAATAATCAAGTGATGAGCAGTGAGTGCGGTATTACTAAGAAGTGCCCGTTTCGTTACAGCGAGTGAAATCGATTCCTGGTATATAATTCGTAGTGTCGTTTTGAAGAAGAAGAAGAAGAAGAAGAAGAAGCAGAAGAAGAAGAAAAAAAAGTCTATTTATGCGTCATTACGTATCACGGAAGAAACTCGTCACCGAGCCAAATAAGCTGCGGTGGATCTGATGCGTGGCAAGCAACACACGATCGAAGTAGTTCAAGAAGAGAATCATCATCGTATTGAGGTGCACCAGGCTACGGTGGGTCTACGATTGGCGCAGTTGGGCTGCCTCGTTCAGAGCGAGGAGCAGCATCAGCAGCAGCAACACGAGCAGCAGCAGCCTGCAGCTGATAAAACGAAGCCGACGACACCCGTCCTGGCGAACGACGGGTGTTCCGGTGCGACCGGAGTCGGTGACGGCTTCTGGCTAGCCTCGGTGGCCACGGGGGCTGGTACCGGGGCTGGTCTGCCACAGCACGGGTCTCATCCAGCGATGAACCCGAGCTGCGGACCGGCCGAGACCGGCTTCATCAATAGCCAGCCTTCGATGGCCGAATTCATGACGGCGTTGCCACAGCTCGGGGGCGACGGTTCGCTCCAGCATTCGCCTGGAACCGTCGTCGGGCCCATGAGTCCCGGCACTCATCATCCCGGTTATCACACGATGATGGATCCACACGGTGTTACGGATCCTCACGCGGTCGCGAATCCATCTGGTGGCGTCGAATACGCTTGGATGAAAGAGAAAAAGACTACGAGAAAAAGTAATCAACAAGGTAATAATATACCATTCGAAAACAAACGCGGGAGCATTATAAATTCGTCAGCTTTAATATTAGAAGCCTGGAAAAACAACGTATACATAAAGTGTCTCTCGTCATATTAAAATTCGTTATGTTTGATGTATATACATTTATAGAAATTACGTATAGCCACATGCCGTTCCGGTATTAAATTAGAAGTTCGTAAACCGCGTGTACGCAGGCACTTTCTCTCCGCGGGGGAATCACAAACTCCGTCGGCTAATGACACTCGACTGCCACTCCCTCCTCTTCAACCCTTTGAAAACCTATAATAGTGCCGCAACCCGCATCTGGCACACACACACACGTACGTACGCAGCATCGGCAAACCGCACGATTTCCGGTCAAGCCTCTGCTGTTTCCCCAGCGGCATTTTCCGCACATATTTTCTGGCCGAAATGACAGTGTACCTCGCAAGAATTTACGGGTGTCCAGATCTCATTGCTTTGAGCATAGAATATATTACGATGTTTTTTTTTTTTTGGTGAGCGTGAACATGTTAGTACACGCGGGCGCACGTTCATCAATGACCATTGAGATGACCATTCAAGGACCACCGTGAAAATCGGTGAGCGATGGACCCGCACGTGGTCGTTTTCTCTCGATAGAATGATGTCACAAGAAACCCTTTTTATTGCTGCGTATATACATACACAATTGAAATTAAACCGCCAAATGTCGCCTCGTAACGAATTATCGTTCACTCCGTTCCGACATATTTGATTTTTCGTTGCTGTTAGTTAAAGATGTAAAATCCCTCGTTTGAGAAAAAACAATTTATCTCACAACGAAATATATAAGCTCAGATATTACGATGCGGAAGTATCGTATCGAAGGCTCGTTTTCCACCAACTTGTTGGCACATTGTATAGGCAATCGAAAAACGATAAATCTGAGGATGGGACTTCTGGTTGGAAACTTGTGGGATCTTGTTTGTGTGCGGCTAGCCACGAATCGCTTCGGTCATCCAGAAGCTGCTGGCACCGGAGAAAGGTTGTAGGTCTCGCGTTTATGGGCAACCGCTTGGGGAAGAGACGAAAACACGAGCAGGAGGAGAAGAGTAGGCAAATAGAGATATGGAAGAGAAGGAAGAGTGTATGTGCGAGGTGGGAGACACGACGTCGCGATTTAACGGCGTCGGAACGCACGCCTCGCTTCGCAAACGCTCCTCTTATGGTCCATAAGCTCTTTATATGTCGCATACCGGACGAAGCAAAAGAGAGAGAGAGAGTGAGAGAGGGGGAGAAAGAGGGAGAACCCGTTGGGAAGATCGAGTGTCCACAACGGCGAGGTTAACCGGTCGTTGGCCGGCGGTAACACGCGGAATCATCTGTAAATTGAGCGTCGGGGCTGTGGGATAACGCTCTCGTCGGGCCGGCCATAACTCACTCTCACCCTCTCACACTCGGGGTGTCCCGTGCGAGCTTTCGAGGACCCGCGAGGCCGCAGAGCATTCGAAAGATTTTCCCATGTCCAATTCGCGACTGCTTCAACCATTCTCCAGTGATTTTTTTATTCGCGTATCGCTTAGAGAATTTTATTGCTTACGTACAATAATTTTGCATTCACTTTAACAATACATAATATCGAAAATTTTAATCTACGTCAATTTGTCATTCTACCATTTAAAAAGAAATCTATTTTCTCGTCACGATCTTTTTCCCTGAGTTCGATACGACGTGAGAGTCTTCTCTCCCGCGATGAAAGCCCTAAGATGGCCGTCGTGCGAAAACAAAGTTTCGGAGAATTCGATGTGAAACGAGAGTAAGAGAGTAAGAAAGAGAGAGAGAGAGAGATGAGAGTAGAAGAGACTCATCTTCAAGAGACATCTCATCCTCTCACAACACTGCAGACTTGATCACTTTCAAACAAGTAATGTAGCCATTCATCTCTCTCTCTCTCTCGCTCTCTCTTTAGTAAAGATTCTCATCCATAATCTATCGTACTCACTCCATCCCGTTCTTTGGTCGTATGCTTTTACCCCAAAATGCCGTTGACTGTATGTGTGCACTATGTGTACGATACGAACCTCCGGATGTCACCCAACCGCTCGCATTAAATTCCAATCTGTTACATCGGTGACTCGTCTCTATCCTATCGTTCTAATCGCACGCTCGTATATGTATGCGTGTGTGCGTGTATGTGTCAAGGTTTTCAGGAACTAAACCATATGACGCGCGTCGAGCATTCTTCTCGGCTCTTCCAATCGAAAGATCCATGAGAAAAAAAAACCAAAAACAAAAAATAAATTCAGTAATATAACAATTTTCAAACATTACGATTTAAAGAAATACTTGCGGTATAATCATAATCGTATGTATATGAAGTAAAGGCAAAATCATTCAATATAGTTTTTTAACCCGATTGATCATAGTGGATCTTTGGAAACCCGAGTCATTTTTAATTTTTCGTATTTCTTTTGAGTGATGGATATGCTTAAACAATATTGCGTTTTAATTTTGTTGAAATTTTTATGGTATGCCTTTAAAGTAGAAATATTC
This sequence comes from Mesochorus sp. PSUC_FEM 10030011, assembly GCA_018906735.1. Classification (NCBI taxonomy): domain Eukaryota; kingdom Metazoa; phylum Arthropoda; class Insecta; order Hymenoptera; family Ichneumonidae; genus Mesochorus; species Mesochorus sp. PSUC_FEM 10030011. The sequence goes on from JABMBV010047731.1 coordinate 3,629, forward strand.
AAGAGTGTTCAATAATTTAGTCAAATTTTTCAATTGCAAATTACAGATACTAAAATGCCTAAATATGTGATCTCACAAGAAGTTACGAAAATAGACAATTTAAATATTTAATATTATAAAAAAAAAAAATATTATGAAAAACAGCCAAAGCGTAAGCTTATTTTATTTCGATACAATTTTGTGTTAAAATATTGTATCGTACTGGTTTTTTTTTTCCCGACGATTAATTTCTATCCTAAAAATTTAACACGCATGACCCAAGCGATCTCTGAACTGTCAGCGATCTATGAGGCTTGAAAAGAAAAGAAAAAAAGAGAGAAGAACGAATGAGTTGACCGGCGTTTTCGTGGAGTGTTTTCCCGACGCCTCCGTTCGAGACGAGGCTCATCAGTCAACGCGCGGGGAACACCAAGGAGAGGGATAGGGAGAGCGATCCCTGAGAAGCATGAGAACCAGAGCCAAGATACTCCCAAGGTTCCCAAGTGCGGCCCTCTCTGCAAGCTTTCTCAGCGAGCTTCCACGTCGGCCACCGATGTGTCAATTAATCCACTGTGGAGAACTCCCTCGAGTAAAGCCATTGCTACAATGGCTTATCATATCTCTATGTCCCTCGCAAAACTTGGACGTGACACAGTGAGGCCACACGAGGATGCACGAAGTGTCCTTACATGTCCTCTCGTCTCGATCACACTTTGCGCCTCAACTTTATCCCTTTCACATAGCACCCCATAACTTTGAACTTCTATTCCATGATTCTTGCGACCAATAAATTTACAAACTCTGACGTTAATTTCGAAAATTCTCATATTATTTCATGTCGAACGTACTAAAATACTTTCGTAACATGATTTAAGATCGAGTATAGAATCCGTGTGCTCTTGATATTCAGCCAAGCTCAATTCGTTCGATTTCGATGATATGCGTGATCGAGTACTTTCGAGCCCGAGTTACCAAGCCATTGTGTTCCATCGTAAGAAAATATATAAGAAAGAGAAAAAGAACCAACAGAGATAAAAGAGCTCAGAGATAAAAAAAAACGCAGGCAAGAGATATATAGTGCGCTGGTGGAGGGGGGCATGTAATTTAAAGATTCATCGGTGAGTAAATCCAGGCTGAATTAGAGATAACTCCCTCGAGAGAAAATCCAAACGGCTTCGATTCTCCGTTCTCGATAGGGAATAAAATGGCCGAATCACCAGAGGGGTTACACACACCCACATCAATGTCCTTCGTAAAGAAAAATTCTACTGGATAGTTCACGCTCCTTACTATTTCGATTTTAACCTTACGGTTAAGCTGAAAAATCTTGGAATATTTCAATAGAACCCATAGTCAGCGTCAAAATATTCATTTAAAAAAATTATCTAAAAAATATATTCAATGCTTACCAAGTATGATTAATACATTATTATTTGATGTATCAAATGGAATATATTTTTTTTCAATTTAATTAGAACCAAAAAATCATGATTAAAAATTCACCGGTCGATAAATTCTTTTCTACATTGTCTTCTTTTCATCACAGCCTGTACGAAGAATTGAGTTGACTCATCAAACGAAATTTCGTCACATCGTTTTTCGCTTCTTCAAAAATATTTGTCGCTCTTCGTATATTATCTCGAGCCAATATGTGAAGCATTTGGTGCATTCAAAACAAACTTCGTTGAAACAATTCTATTGACAAACTTGCTCGAAATAAATCAAATACCCAAGTGCTCAGTGCGGTGTACCTGTCACGAGAATAATCTCTAAATCGTTCTATCGCGGAAACTGTATCATTGTGTAACTCAACCGGCACGGATCCAGCATAAACATCTGTTCAAGCTTTGCTGCGTTCTTCCCTGTATCTCTCTCTCTCTTTCTCTTTCTCTCTCTATATATATATGATACCCTCCCGCAACATACATCGAGATTATACACCCCAAACACGGGGAAGTCACGTCCGGAGTCGAGCGTTGCGAATTGCGAGAATATTCCGAGAGTGTTTTCCAAATATACACGTTTGTACAAATGTACATAGTGTGCCATAGAGAGCCCGGACCTCAAGAGCCCATACGATAGAGAGAACGAGGGAAAATAATAAACACGATGCAACAAATTGATAATCCGGAAGCCCTCCCCCGCGTCCCATAACCGTACACATATTTTTCAACTAAATCTGTGGCTCGACACTAAAAGAACTTTCCACGCTCGTTGTCGCGCCAAATGGGCCGCTATAAAAGCTTCGTCGAGCGAGGGGTTTGTCCTCTCTCTCTCTCTCTCTCTCTCTCGTGCTCTTTCTGTGAGACCACGGTAGAAGGAGGCTGCAGCATTTTACTCTCTTTCCTCGATTTCAACCCTCAGGAGAGTTCGCAAGCTTTAGCGTGTGAGACACCCCGCAGAGATATGCCAAAAAAGATTTTTTTCCCCTCAGAATCGTTTGCTCGTGTGTTTGTTTGATAATTATCACGAGACGCATCGATCTTTTTGTATTTGTTTGTAAATATTTTTTTCAAAAAAAAAAACTTAACGCAATAATGTCGCAATGCACTTTCATAATATGTTATTTAAAAAAAAAAAACATTCTTATATATGAGACAGTACATTTCCTTGGCTTTGCCGTACAAGAAACCGCGGAAGAATGAGAAGCAAACAATGTCGAAATGTCATTTTACGCGTTTGACCAAAATAACGATCAAACGCGGTGTCGAAATATTGCTCATATCTTGTACCACAGTTTATGTCTGTTGCTGAAAACCGTTTTGACAATCGTAAAACATTCATTTTTGGCAACGCTCATTTATACGCGCTAAAGTCCATCCGCACTCGGATATTATTGCTTGGAACAATGTTCAACATTTTTTTTTTTTAATTTGATCCATTCTGGCGTGAATATAAATTGAAAAATAATTAATAAAAAAAAAAATGATAGAAAAATAGAGTTTGTGAGATCTAATCAGAGCAGAGTTTCCACGTTGTGTCACGTGTAAATTTTCTCTTATATGTCGCTTGTCGTCAGATTACGAATTAAATTTTTGTCATTCATCAAAATCAAATGCAAATGAATAATTTAGGGGAATCGAAAAAAGTAGCGAAAAATGTAACATTTCAACGACATTCGAGTATATATGTTACAATGAGGAATAATAATTGTCGAAATTACAAGCAAAATAAGAGAAAAAAACGTGAGAAAATTAAAAAAAAAAAAGTTGACACGTTTCTCAAGATTTCGTCACTGATAATTAATTCGTTCTGTCATTGTTGAGGAATGATACGGAAGAACGATGCTGACGCGAGAGGCAAAGATAACGAACCTGGAAGTCGCTCGACGTACATTTATGACAGCTGCGTTGTATATGAATATATAGACGAGATGAGGGACTTGGACTCGTTGGTATCTCCCTAATATACCAGTTATATATTTTGCAAAAAGAAAATTAGCGGAGCGTATCGAACGTATCCGGCGCGTATATATTCCGACGTGATTCTGTGGTGTGAAAATTCTCGCGGTTCTAAATGTATAATGTATATATAAAACGCATGGAAAAACCACGTTACTTCACGCTTTTATCTCGTATACTCTCCAGCACATCTAATCCACTCGAATTCATTAATTGCATCCACCTAATACACACTTTATATGCAGTTTTCTATGCTTTCACTGTAAATTTCACCGTTCCATCAATTTGTTGGAGTTCCGGTGACTTATCAATCAGAAATTTTTGATTTTTTTGCTTTCATCATCATAACTATCACGATCACTATCATCGTAATAGAGAAATAAAAAAATGATAAATACAGATAGATAGATAGATAGATAACGTTTATTATTTTTCAGGTGAGTTAGTTTTGAAAATGACTACTTTTAATATGGATTCTCATGGGAGATTTTGCGATATTTAATAATAAATATCTTGTTTTTTGAGTCGTTGAAGCTTCATCAAATTTTGCGCACACTTTAATACGATTATTAACCATATTTTCAAAAAAAAAACATTTCAGGACAATCTTATGGACTATCGCTAATATTATGACTAACTTAACCTAACAATTTAGAAAAAAGCCATAAAACTAAAGCCTAACTAAAAAAAACTGAACTAAAAAGAATAAGAAAAATTGAAGATAAAGCATTGAAGACTCCAATAACGAAAAAAAAATGGTGAACAATGATTAGTGGTTATAATGAAAGGAAGAAAAGACAAAATTGAGTTTAACGAGAGAGAAAGAGAAAGATAGCTCTGAGGTAAAACGTATAACTAAATCATTTCTCAAACGTTTTAACCAAAGGCTTTAACGCGTCAAAGTAGAAGTAAAACAGGCGGGCGTAAAAGACGTTTGCGAAATACGGTTAGAAATTACGAGGGTTTGTTTGAAGAAAGAAATGAAAGGAAGGAGCGATGTTTTGTCAGGTAGGAAGTGGATTAGCCTCGTGTAAGATATACAATGTATATTGGTAACGGTGTGAAGATGGGCAAGAAAGAGAACAGAGGTGAGAATGAAGGAGTGCGAAGCTTTGCTCAAACCGTTCGTAGTGCGAGGTGGCCTAATGAATCATTGGGAGTCTCTGCGGGACTGTTTATAAACCGTTTAAAAGACTGGGCAAAGTGTGCGGGTGGAGAATGAGAGAGATAGAAATAGAGATAGATATAGAGAAAGATGGAAAGAGAGAGAGAGAGAGAAAGAGTGAACGACGAGTCGTACGGAATGAGCGAGCGAGGAAAACGCATAAGTCGAGGGAGCGCGAGTTGCAGGCAAGTCGAAGCGACGAGTAAAATAGAGACGAGGAAGAAGGAAAAATCGTGTTGAGCCGAGGGAAAGAGCGAGAAATATGTATAGAGGAGAATACGAGAGATGATGCGATGAGAGAACGAGAGGTATGCGCGCCTGTAAAAAGAGGGAGAAGTGATTGATGAACGGTGGACAGGTCGCGCGAAACACTCGCCCTTTTCGGCGAGCGCTCACAATTATATTATTTATGAATATTATTAACATACGTTTTGTTGAATCTCGAGAAATATGAGAACCCCGTCCTACGATATATTATCGGTCGAAGTTCACTCTTTTATATATGTGAAATAAAAATTCGATAGAACCTCAGAAAAAAATATATTCTATCCACAAAAAAAAATGTTCTAAAATAAAATTTTTTTTTTCTAATATTCTAGTGATTCTGCATTATAAACAATTCAAATTAATTGAAAATTCAATTTCAAACATTCAAGATATTCCGATTTAAGGAAGTCAACTTGCCAAAACCATTTTCTTAGAAAAATTGTGAAAAAAAATGTCTAAAATTTGACTTACAATAATTTAAAAACAGTTGACAACAGTTGGAACATTTTTCTTCGTTTTTAAACATGTGTTTAGACACAAAAATCATTAATCTTTGACTGTAAATATTTCACAAATAGCACGTCAGAATCATTTAATTTTTTGAGAGCAGATTTGTTGCATTTTTCTACACCACATATATCATATATATTTTTTTTCAAAAATTTTCTAAGAAAACGTTTTAGGCAGAACAACTATCAAGAATATTGTAATTAAAAAAAATCTTCATTACTGATCCCTTAGTTGAAAAACAATGATACAAGATTCAGATTTTCTCTCCCTGTTTTACCGTAAATCATAGTGTCCTGCAGAAAAATGTATTTTTTTTTCTTATTAATCCGCGACTGGTTTGCTAGGGCGAGTTGAGAAAAAATTCACACGAGTTTCTCTCCTCACGCGCGCCTTTTCTTTATATTAAAAATGAACTGTCGCTTCCACTGAACGTCACGATGAACGGGTATTTGAGTGTACTGCCGCCTTTTATTTGATAAATCGTGTACCAAGCCACCGGACGAAAAGCGCGGAAAACTCGACGCGGAGCTGTCATACGATATATAAATATACGTTGGGCCTTCGTTGGGGCTAGACTCTAGCCATCTACAACGATCCAAACGCCCGAAAGCCATGGTCATCTGAATTTCTAATGCATTATTTTTACCCCTACAATTCCGGGGGAATCCTCCCATGCATATATGTATATATATATACACACATAGAGTCAGCATCCAAATACCGAGAGGGTGACTCTCTTCCGGACCGCTCCCTCACCGCGATATGGCGAGAAGGGTCGGTGGAAGCATGGAAAATAAAACGAAAATATTAATATTATTATTATGATATTAAGGAAGGGCAGAGAGTGATAAAGAATCATGAGAACGATATGAAATTCAAACTTTGGTGTCACTTGCCACGATTATATACAGTTATAGATTTCTCCTCCTCCTCTCCCCCTTCCCCTCCTCTCTTCCTCATTGCGTCCTCTTTGTAACCGTATGATCGTGACTTCCTACGATTATATCCCTCCCGATTCTTCTCAAAACTTTCATAAAAGCGTTCATCCACACACACACACACACACACACACACATATATAAGCTATTTTGATTCGGAGGTTTGTCCTCTTATTTATTTCTCATGGCAGTTTCTCACAGGAGCGCGTAATGGGCCTCACAAGAAGATCGAGAAATAAAAGTTGAGAGACCACTGAGAAGATATACGTATATATATATAATGTGAATTCTTCTCTATCTACATACGACTCTTGGTTTTTTACAAATATGTATGTGTATGTGTGTGTTACATACTTGAGCCTCTGTTTAGCTTTGTGATGCAAACTGGTCAGTCATCGGAGCGATCAAAGAGTAAGCCGCGGTATACAATTGTACATTGGGATTGCGCGCGTTTTATCTCCCACTCTTTCGTCCTCTTTTTTTTTCATCTCTTACGCGAGTGTGTGAGAAATCTTTTGAAACACTCGCGCGCTCTACAGCGTTTCTCAGATACTTCTTTTCATCGGACACACCAATAAGAAATCCAACTGTAATTCTAAGTTTCTCCACATTGACACCGTTCGAAACTACCGAATCTGAGAATTATCCTTTTTCACTTATTTTTTTTTTATATTTAAAAGATATAAGGAATATTCGTTTGTTTGAGAAATTAGTGCTTGTATATATTATTCATTAAAAATATCCTTCAAAGGAATATTAGCCGCCACATTTTGTGCGAAAAGTGTGTCTCTCCACTGCCTTTGAGACACTTTTCTTTTCTCAATGTCACTTTGCCGACAGTCCTAAAGGGACGAAAGCTCGGGACGTCGAGGTTGTCGCCGGCTTAAAGTCGGGGTGCGAGAGATTTCGGCACCAGGCTTGGCCGCGGGTAATTAGCCACATGCTACAAAAGCAAATATATATATGTACGTTTATCCGCGTATATTCAAATATAGTATATATATACATATACATAAGCGCTACTTGAAGATTTTTTACTCTCTTAGAGAGCGACATCGCAAGCTTTACACCTTTTACATAAAATTCCTCTTTACAAACACCAACAGAGAGAGAAAGAAAGAGAGAGAGAGAGAGAGAAAAAGTATACTCCTGTTGATAAAATGTCAGACTACCGATAAAAAGTCACGCAACGTCGAACTCCAACGTATTCCGAAGAGTCCAAAGACTCTAACCAGTAAAATATAGAGAGTGCAAGAAGAATAAGGGAAGCGAGGACCGTCTCGGTTTTATTGACTCTCCTCATTTGGGGTAAGGGTGCAAATTTCGCGGTGGCTTCATTACCAAGCTTCGCAATTACCCCCGAGACGTATACCGAAAAATCGACGACCCCTCTGCTTCGCGACCCACAATTTTCTGTCCCCTCCCCTTGACGTGGTTCATAAACCTCGCAGAAGAGATCCTCGAGGAGAAAGAACTGAAAAAAAATCTGTTTTTAAACTCACGAAATTATTCATATATATTCAATAAATTAAAAAAAAAAAAAAAAAAACATCGAAAGCAAGAATCCCAAAAATTGCTTCCAAAGAAAAAAGAGAACGTCATTTGCCACTATTAGCTCGACGAAAACACAGAGAGAAATAAAGTGAAAATGAATGATAATTATCGTAATAAGAATATATAGTGAAAATATAAACTTGCGCTAAATATATTTTATAAGCAGCGCGGCCGCGACTTGGTATACAGTCAAGCCAAACGCGAGATCGATCGTGTCGAGTGAGCAAGGGACCGCGTCGAGCGTGACTCGCGGATCTCGTGAACTCTGATATGCCCAACCGGAGAGACTACCGCTGCGGGGAGTTAAAAGGGCGCAAATGATATTGCGGTACGGGTGTGAAGGGTCCGAGATTCGGCTTTTCGTTTCGCGGCAATCGACATACATAGGAACGAGCGAGAGAGCTGCAATGTGAACTCCACACGCGGGTTTCTCGCAGGCTGGATGTGTCCGCGGAGCACGGCCGACCGACCAACCGACGGCTGACTGGCTTCCTGATTGATGATCGCTACCGGACTCAACCACTGCTTTTCTCGCTATATACACTGTGTTATATGCATATAGTAGTGGAATATAGTGACTCGAACGAAGCTCCCACACACATACGCACACTCACAAATACAACGATACCATCCAACAACTGCTGTTGGTGTTCGTAAACCCTTCGAAAAAGCCGGAATGAACGAAGGGGCTTACTGTCCACCTCCACCGCACCGACCTTTCATTCGGTGAATTCTGCGCTGCTGTTCTCTGATACCAAAGATATTTGGCTCACATTCACATTTTCATTCATTTAAGACAGTTTATAGTATTCGGCATACTAAAAATCAATTTTGTCGTGATATTATTATTGCGTAAATATTTAATTCGCCATTTATTGAGAAGATTTATTTCGAATAAATAATAATAATAATATGCATGAAACATAAATAAAATCGTCAGATATAATTTTTTTTTCATTATCACTTTTATGGAAAATTTATATATGAATTTGCTTCAACATTTTACTTCGTGATGTGTACAACATTTGAAAAGGTTTTTTCATGAAATTATCCAAATATTCATTGTTTACAATTACTTTAATTTAATTCGATTGTAAATTAAATTATAAGTTAAAAAAAATCGAAAAAATAGATATACAAAATTTGTTTTAAGTATTATATAGGTAAATTATTGCGAGATAAAGATTTTGCGAGTTTTAAACTTTTTACGTTGGCCTCTGGGACTCGTCATCGAGCAACAATGTTACGCGCAAATGCATAACATATAAAAATGATTTGAGATTATCGATCTGACAGAATTGATTCGATTAACGGTATACACAGGAGGGTGAAAAATATTTTGGGATACTTCATTGAAGACTCATACAAGGATTGAGAGGCGGGAAGGGGGGGATGGTACGTATTAGCGATTCTTCCGCTTGTTGAAATGATGAAACTCGTGACTCGGCAATAAAAAAAGAACTTGAGTAGATAACGTCGAGGCCAAAACTCGCCCTGATATCTGCTAGGATTTCATAACACATCTCACCCCGATTGAATTCGAGGATTTGATCCTGCGTGCAATAAAGCGTACGAGTATCTATTAAAATTGTTTTTAACCGGGTCGTGCAAGTCATATAACATTTTATTCAGGCGAATGAATCAAATCAAGGGAATAAAGTAATATATATATATATCATACATGAAAAAACCGCGCTACGCGGTCGATGGAGCGGCTACAACCGAACGCTTCTTCGCTCCATTATATAGAATGCGATTCCTTTCATTGGCGTCGAGCAATATTTCTTTTCGCTCCTTTTTCCATCCCACTCTTCCGTATTCCGCGTTCCCTTTGGTCGCTCCAGCGTTTTCTCCCCCTCAAACCTGGACCATAGTCGTTGTGCAGTCCTCCCCCAACTCTTCACAGCATTCGCTCCCGTTCTCGGCTCTTTATCTAACAAGGAGCGAATCATTTCCCTATTATTTGCTCCCTATCGTCGTCGTCGTCGTCGTCGTCGTCGTCGTATGCTGCTATGAGAACGTTCCCGGAAGAGAGCGAGGGAGATGGTTTTCTCGTTCGTTTTGGGCTACCGGCAGAGCGCATATTCAAGCGCATCTCTTCTTCCTCTTCTTCTTCTTCCACTTCACTAGCGCCCTATATAATGCTACTAAAGAGAAAAAGAGAGAGGGAAAGAGAGAATGAGAAGAAGAGGTCCTTTTGCCTATATTTTCTGGAGGCAGTCCAAAAACCTTATCCATTGTGATTATACGGGTGGGGAGGAGAGAATCTGAGGAAATGGAAGAGGCTGCAGAAGGACGGTGGATAGGAAAGAAAAGGAGAGAAACGATGGGTGGGCGGAGAGGGAGGGGGCGAAACATTTTGCTCCGAAAGAACGCACGGGACACACCGCACCGTCCTCGTTTCATTCTGGCCTCCACTCTGCCTCTAATTTACAAGTATCATTCCTTATTGCAATGCGAGAAAGAAGAATTGTTGTCGTTTAAATTTTTACTATATATACTATATATACATATGCTCCTTTTGCTTTATTTTTCTTTGCATTAAAAAAAGAAAGAAAATTTATCATTTATGCCCCAACGGAATATTCGTATTATCAATTTGAAAACTTGTTCGGCAAACGCACATTTTCGTGTATAATTTTCTGTAAACTTGGCGTTGGAAAACCGCGCGCTCGTGATTCGATCGCAATTAGGTCCGTGCGAGCGTTTCCCGAAGCGTAAGTCACACCCCGAGAGAACACTCGTGAAACTCGCTCGCTTTTACACATCCAGGGGGTTGTAGATTTACCCACACGTGTGTGGCTTCTGCGTCTCGTCGCGACGGTGGTTGCTGAATATATACTTTATATACGTACACATATACATAGGAGAGCGTTGAAACAAACGGCTCTGGGAATGGTGGTCGAGTGAATTGGGACGAAAGGGCAGACGCCGCGACCAGTGGTCGCTTTAAACAATTATCACGAGGGTCCCGGAGGGCGCCCGCTCTCACGAGAGAGCTCTCTTCGCTGGGCTTTGCGACCAAGGGGTGATAAGTTATTGCCCGGGGGGTTGCTTACCCGGAGTTACTGCTACGGCTTGAGGTTTTGGTCAAGTGTCCGAACACTTGCTCCAACGTGGCATTATTAAGGAACCTTCGCAAAACGATCGTGATAAATACTTTTTGATTTACACCATGTTTTCTTTTTCGTCATTTTCTTTTTATAACATATTCTTCCAAACAAATTACTATAAATTAAAACAAAAATTAGCATAAACCGAAAGGACCAATTTTTTTTTTTAAGTAAAATTCCAAGAGCGGCGGTATAGTGATTTGGAAATTATAATATAAAAAGTGTGTTATATGTACTCCAAGTATTACAAAAAAAGTTTATTTTTTAATTGTTGAGATATTACGAAAAAAAAAGCATATTTCGATAATAAAAGTTCGTTCGAGATTACAGAAATAATAATCTAAAATGATAAAATATAAACAATTTTTGAGTCACTATTATAAAAATTTCAAAAACTTTAGAATTCTAAAAATTGTAAAGTGCCATAACTTATCGATTGATAATCACTCTATATATTGATAAGGTATAGCATCTCCAAATGTGTAACACGAGAATAAAAGCAAGCGTGATTTTTACCGAGGCATTTTTATCGTACAAACGAGAACGCAATTGCCGACACGAAAAATCGCATCGAGGGGAGAGTTACTCGTTTATACCATGAGATTTTCTACCGCAGATTCTTCTCCCTCTTGAACGAGTGATGAAGGAGGAGAGAGGGAGGGAGCAAAAGCGTTACATAAGAATTGCGAGCGCGGAAAGGAGACGCGGAGAGAGTCGTAAATTTCTGTGGGGCGCGAAACGGGGAGGAATACCGTGCTCTAGATATGTGTGTGTGTGTGTGTGCCGGAGAGTTGTCACGAGAGAAGAGTCCTCCTAGGCCTTCCTCTCGAACTGATGATGCCCCGTGTGTGGCACAAGTACCTCTCTTCACTTTATATATAGATATATTTATATGCATATGATGTGTAGCGAGCGAGTGTCCTTTATAGCATTGTTAACAACTAATGTATGCGACCCGCGGATCCCTTTTTCTCGTTTAACATTCTTTAACATTATTATACACATGGCGCCTGCCTCAGCAGCGAATATCATCCCTACACCTCTATATGCCACGTATTCTTTTTCCACACACGCATACTCTCCGCGACCCGCAAGAATTTCGCACGTTTTATCTCTTCGACCCTTTCCGGAAAAAGGAACCCCTTTCTTTATCTCGTTACGCCTTGAATAATTTTTTTTTTTTCTTGTCTTTTTAATTATAATATACGTATTACTTTTTACAGCTTTAAAAATAATAATCGCAGACTCTATTTTTTCATGGTTTTTTTTTTTTTATATGTTCGATAGAAACTTTCGCTATGCCGATAAAAATACGATACATATGCGACCGAGTCAACGAGGAATTAGCTTCGCGGTCATCCACGTCAGAATATGATCGAGGACTATATTTTCCACGGCCCCATCCAGCCTCTATAAATCTTCGTGATATACAAAAATTATCATGAGCGAAACGTCGTTTCTGATTGCATTCATATACGTGTTCACTTATATATTACACGATCTATCTATACCCGCATATATGTACCAATTATAACAGTCACGACTGTTAGAAATCGGTGTGCGTATGAAAAAAAATACATCCTCGAGGTCGAAAATCGCTGAAAGTTGATCGGAGAGTCGTGACGGATTGTGATTAATAGCAACATTTATTATTATTGTTACTGGTACTATATATATACAGTACCCTCTCTATAAGCTCTCTCTCTCTCTCAATAAGCTTATTTGCCGTTTGCGGTCGGACGAGTTTTATGGCTCCCCCACTCTATTCGGTGCATAAAGTCTCGAGTTTGGCCAAGAAAACCCTGTATAAGCGGTAATAAAAATATTCATACACTTAAGTATATTGGAATAAATCGTTATACATCATATGTATTTGTAAAAAAAAATAGTTTTTATTTTTAATTAATAAATTCACGGTATTCTTTAATAGGGAGAGGACCGTTTCTACAGAAAATGATCACGATCGTTTCGTTTCTACAGAAAATAACCGAATGTGTTTGTTTCTACAGAAAATGACTATGAGCACTAATTACTGTAGAAACTATTAACACAGGATTATTTCTTAGTTTATTTCTATAGAAATGAAGAATCTAAATTCATTTTCACAGAAAATAACGGTGATGTTTATTTATAGAAAAGTTAATTGTTTCTATGGAACTCCCTTTTTGAAGTTCATTTCTACAGAAAAACAATCGCACGTAGATACATTTTTATAAAAAATAATCTCATACGAAAAAAAATGTATAAGTTTTCCTAATAAGAGGCTTAATTCGTCAATCTTTGTGAGCTTGATTACTTCTACTATACTGGCAACGCGAAATAGCTTGATAAAATATGTAGAAACATGAATCAATCGGTATTTATTTTATATGAATAAAATTGTATCAAGATGATTTCTGTAGAAACTATAGTCTATCAAGGAAAGAGGGTACGTATATATATGTGTGCTGTAAAAATGTGACGCATTTGGCGTGAACTTTCGTAAACTCTCTAAATTTTTTTCAAGAAAATTTTCGTAACACATATTCTATTTTCATTTTCAAACATACAAGTGCATATGGTAATCGGTCTTTTCCACAAATTTTTCTATAGAAAAGGCGTTGATAAAAAATTATAAGTATGTTTAAATATAATTACACGAATAATCCTCACCATAAACTTAGACATAATAACAACAAATGAAAATGTATAAAATCAAACCGCTTTCATACCGATCTACACAATATATATATATATGAGTCCAAGGATCTGTCATCAGTCATTAAAATGCAATGTGCTAAAACTTTTCTTGCTCATTATAAAGTAGTTATATCATTAATTGCGTCGTACATCATTTAGTTAATCGGCTTGAGTTGAATCAAGAAAACTTCAATGGGCTATACCTCATTTAGATCTCCGAAAGATCTCTCAAAGATATAATATTTTAAGCCTAAAACATACGTATTGTCGCGATAAATCGTATTGCTATAGGACAAACAATGTATCGCGGTGTTCTTTGATTTCATCAACTATAAGTAATTCGATCGAATCTTGAAACAGATGAACATTACGTACTTAACAAACATAAACGTCATTATTTTGTCATTAAGTACTCATTTTCAATGTTCTTTCAATAAATATACAATTAGAGTGATTCAAGAAAAAGACTAATTTTTTCTTCGGTTCCACCCCCCAAAAAGTTTCAGGGTGAAAAATGCCTGGTACAATATGAGCCTTTACAAAAAAATTGGTATGGGCTATACATATTTTTATAGAAAGTTGAACGCTCTATAAAAAAGGTCTCTTGTAATTTTTTGATAAATTCACCCTATCGAGAGTTATTGAAGATTAAAGGTTAATTAATCAAAAAATTCGAGTTTTTTTTTTTTTACTTTTTCAGCCAAATTATCAACTTTTTCGTAAACTGTCATTCTAAACTTGTTAAATAATCTATTTTTGCATAAAACAAGATGATTTACGAAAAAAATCCCATGATATCAATCAGTTCATCTATACACGTAACGACTTTTCGTCAAATAAAAATTACGTATTACGCTTTAAAGAGATGCCGCATCTATAGATTTACGATCGTATAGGATATCCACATAACGTAATGGGCATTCCTTCGCATGGGTCATTATACGTCGCTTCAAACATCTAATTGTTTATTCCATTTGACGAACGTACAAAAAATAATGAAATTCTTTGTGTTTCTAGTAAACCTTTGAGACATTAAGAAAGATTAAAAAAAAGTAGATTTTTCATTTAGGATAACGCATGTTCAAAAGCATAATTGTAAAAATTTACATTTTTTTGGGCTTTATAGACTGTTAGCCTCCGTGATAAAAAAAATATTCATTTCATCCACAGTAAAGGATTAATTTTTTCAAAAATATACATTCCTAAAAATAATTAGAAATTTTCGATGCACCGATTTTTTGCAAAATGCAATATTTATCTTTCACAGTTCGCTTGTTCTTGTTTTTTTAAAATATTTTTTCAATTTTGTCATACTTTTAAAAAGAAAAAAATAAAGTTTCATGGCGAGTCATCCCCGCTTTCTTATAAGGGCCATTACGACTCTCTCATTAGGTTATAATTCGTTATTACAATTTGTTTAAATACTTTTTTTAAACCTATTGTTATAGCAAAAATACTATTAAATTATTTATCAGACCCAAATAAAAAATGTGATAATACTAAACGTACATATTGACGTTGTCTGTCAAATGAATTGTTTAAATAAAATAATTTTGAAAAATTAACGTAATAACGTAAATTAGTTTTTTTTTCATGTGGTAAAAATGTGGAATACTTATTAGACTCCAATTAGGTAAAACCTATTAAATTTACACTTAATTTAATTATGGAAATCCAATTATTTTCTGAACGGGGCCTGATTAATATACACAATACTTATTATGTCCTCGTCAAGCCGCGGTCAGGTAAACCTTATTAAATTCATATTTAGTCTAATTATCGAAGCTTGATTATTTATATAACAACCAGGCCCCGATCAGGTTAAACCTATTAAAATCATATTTTATCAAAATATCGATTCCTGACAATTAATTGGGCCTAATCAGGCATTGCTGTAAATAAACATACTGGGAAAGTGATATTTAAGCTTCTAAAGGCTTCGATCGGTAATAAGGCATTCCACATTAATTTTCCCCATGGTATACGATACATGAGAAAGAAAGTATAACGAGAGAGCTCTCGGTAGTGGAACGAGAAGATCGCATACGCGCAGGGGGACGGGGAGACGATATGAGAGGGAGGAGATACGAGATTTAGGGGTTGTGGACCGAGCGAAAGCTGCTCTTCTCTCGAGAGCCCTTCTTTCCTTCGCTTTTCCGTCGCTCGGGTGCGGTGTATAGTAACGCGCGGAAATCCCGCGGAGGATTTAAAATTTGTAAAGATTAAAATAAAGTTTTTTGTATCCGCGCGTTCGTCGCGGAGAAATTCACCGCTTGCTAAACTGGAAATACTGTGCAGGATAGTGAAGAAGGGGAAGAGAGGGAGGAGCATGAAAGAGGGTGAAAAAAGTTGCATAGTTTTATGTATAGCGAACGACGAGCGGCCAAAGAATCATTCGCGCGAGGCTGCGAAACGAAAGATTTCACTGAAATTCATAGAGAGAATGAGGAAGAGAGAGAGAGAGAGAAGCCAAGAGAAAATAGCAGATCGAGGGAAGAAAAAAAAACAAACGGAAGACTCCCCAACCCCTATGCGAAAAATCGTCGAGGGATGAGATGCGGTTGGAAAGAAGAGAGGGGAAGAGAATCCTCGCGCGGTTTCCGCGACTTCCGAACGCAAATTATCAGAAAATTAGTTTCGCAAAAGTTCCACCACGCTGTGTTAAATAAAGACTATATAGAAAGAGAGAGAGAGAGAGAAAAAGAGATGGAAGAAAAAAAAACGAGCGTTTGCAGCCGCCTCGTCGCGGCGAGTCACGAAAGCTCGAAAGAATATAAAGTTGCGCTGAATAAATACACTCGCCTATATGTTCAACGAGTATAAAAAAAAGAAGAACTTCTCGGGGTGTTTTATCGTTTTTAAAAATCAAAGTCATCCTCGAAACCACGAAGAACAGTTCGAATTAATTTCGGGCTATTTACTTGTCGATTTATCCGAATATATAACGTAAAGTGTAAAAAAGAGCATATCAGCGGATATGATATTTTTCTTTCAAATTCTTCTTCATAATTAGACAAATCATTTTTTCTCGAGATCTAAAAAAAAAGTCGAAATTAATTTCATGTTAATTAACTGTCGAGATTGATTAAAAAGAAGTAAAACTCATAATCAGATTTGATATTTGTTTTTTCATATTCTTCTTCACAACTATAGATATATGTTATAAAATTATCCGGTAAATCATAATTTATACTCGTAGTCTATTTGACGTGTGATTTTGGCACATCCATTTTGGTACCAAATTCATAGGATCAAGCCCCTAAACGGTAGTCGGCACGCACCGCACTATTTATTTATGCCCGATCTCGAGAGCACAAAGAGTATATAATATAAACCGAGGGTATGTAAATATCCAGGTACCGATGAATAGTAGTGTACCTCGGTAAAGATTAACAAGTATATTTTGTTAAAAAATTCTCTTAGAATGGTCTGTTTGGAAAATTTGATTATTGGATCGTAAGAAACTTGTCGACGTATAATTGTATTTACGTAATTCCCAAAAACCAGCAACAATTGACGCATCGAATGCCATAATATTTTGATTAAAAGTGAAAATAAAACTAAAACTTGATGAAAAATGTATGAAATATTGTTTGACATCGCACAAGATATATTCGTGAATATTAATTCTTCGAATATATATTTTCAACCCTCTGTATGAAATATCAGTTAACTATATATATATTTATAATGACAAAAAACTGAAACGCGATATTATATCCCGTCCATGGATTGCCGTGGCACGAAACAATTCCAGTACATTTTTGTATTATACGATCTCGTAGCACGAAACGTCGATGGAATAACCACGAGCCAAGTTTGTAAAAGAGATCGTTTTCTCGTGCGGCATATATAGAATTGCGTGATTGCCAGAATATGTTCGTGAATACCTTAAGCGGTTGTATCACGCAGGGCGAAACTAGACGGTACTGCTGGTATCGAAAATTCAGAAACGGACAGAAATTTATACCTTGTAGTACAAAAAAAATTACAATAAATTTAAAAAAAAATCCTACGTAACATTTGATATACCATAGCAGTAATGGATATGCTTTAAAAATAATTCAAATATTAATTCTATTTCTCAGGCATTTTTGACAATATTTAAACCCAACAATTAATATTCAAATATTGAGAGAATGATATCAATGAATTTGTAATTTGTAGAGTCAAGTCAAAAATGAGTTGCTGGATATAATCATTTAATTTAATTGATCCGATAATTGGTGGTCTTTCAATTCGATAAAGTGATGCCCCAAAAATTGCTTTTCTGTTCCACCCATTTTGAATATTCAGTATATTATAATCGATCCAATTTTTTTTTCAAATGTTCATTTCGACTGAGCATATCGCCAAAGCATTGTCAAACTTAGATGACGATAAAAAAAAATACATTTATGTATATTTGAAAAACCAATTCATTTCTCTGATCGTAGGCGTACATATAAATAGCGAGCCTAAAGTATATACATGCATATATACGAGTACAGATGTCAGTTCGGTTTTCTGGGCTCGCTCCCGCAGGCGCATGTTTCGCTCTTTTGAATATATATATAAATTCGTGCGCAAGAAGGGGTCGCGCGCGAACCACCGACGATTTTCGCTCCACCCTGATGATTGCAGGTTGCACCGGTAACGCCTCTGCATCCTAGCTGCGGCCTCGAATGGATCGGGGAACAGGTATTTGCGTATCAGCGAGTGTAGGTGCACGTATATATACATAGAAAAAAAGCATATATGTATGAGGACTGAGTGAATGAGCGAGCAGAACCGGCTTCGCCCTCGCGAGTTGGACGAAGCGTATCCCGTTCGTCCAATTTTCCCCGTGGACTTGTACGGTTGCTCATGTACATATATATATATATACGTATACACACGATATATACAAGTATATAAACAACATTTCGAGCAGCAGCGGGCAGCGACCATAATCACGGGTTAGCAGAAGGCCGCGAGCGACGAGAGAAAGAGTAGAGTGAGGATTGCGTGGCGGGTCGCAATATGGCCGCCATCGCTTCGCCGTCGAGCCTCAATCTTCTCTGTTGTTTTACAACACATATTTACTGAACTGTACGTGTGTAATTCTTGGTTTGGCCTACCGATATTTTTCAAACCGACGGATGCAACCTTCGCGATTGCGGCTCCTTCTCGCTCCATCATTCGTTTCTTTATTTCACTCTCTCTCTCTCCCTCTCTCTCTCTCCCTCTCTCTCTCTCTTTCTTTTTAACACACACCCCATACAGCGAAACGATTATTTCATGTTGCAAAACTATCATTATCGTGATATTCTAAAACTTACCTATTTGCAACAACAAATACGTAATACACATGACGCACACGCAAGACGGCGCTTTATTCATGCGGATTTATGCAGATTTTTCGTATATTCATCATTGGTATATATACAGAGTATATATATATATAGTTAAATACTTTTTTTCGAACCAGAAGCATGACGACCAGTTTTCTCGTTTTCCATTTCTATATGTAACACAATTTCACACATCGTGATACACATATCCTATAATTATGAATTTTATTATTTATATACTATCGCACCTCGAGCTAGAACGCTTACGTAGAAATTGCCGCTGGTATATACGCATACGTCGCTATGTAATGATACAATAAATTTATCCGCCCGGCAGTAAAGTCGCACATAAGTTTATTTTCATTAATTTTTTTTTGTTTTACTTCCATTGCTTTCAGGCTTTTTAATATACGAAGAAACACTTACGCATATGTATGCGCAAAGTGTGCATAAACTCGTACGTTGTTATTACTGCAAGTACTCCACAAGAGATAATCATGTAAAACTTTATGCTAATTTATCGAAAAAGACTTCCAGTGCGCACTACGGTCGCCTGCTTGACAAGAATATCTCCTAAATGTATACAGCGAAATACAAATGTGTTGCCCGATACTTGCGAATAATATAGATATGATAAAGAGAACAAGGGTTGCAGGGGAGGATGCGGTTGAAAAAAAATGAAAAGAAGACTGACGAGAATAGTATACGTGGAAGAAGCAGATGAGAAAAAAAAAGAAGGAAAGGTCTTGAAAGACGAAACGTGCAATCGTGAGATGAACATTCTGCACTGTATATATACGTGTACTCTCGATGATAACATTGAAGTATATATACGCTTTTGCCCCCTTTCGTTCCCTGCTTGCGAGCTCAAGATATTGAAAGCTTTTTGAATAAAATCGAGAGCTCTTGACGTCGTTGGATTATCTCGTTCTGTATATACTCGTCTCTCGTCTATATATCTACGTGTATATATGAAAGGTAAATACAACCCTTGCTCTTCACCACTTATCTTTTCATCGCAATTTTTTCGGTGGTAAAATACTTTAATTTTTTAATTGAAGTTATTTAAAA
>JABMBV010047842.1:0-14259 GCA_018906735.1 Mesochorus sp. PSUC_FEM 10030011
ATAAATAAATAAATATATGTATATATATATGTAGTATCGTCAAAATACGTTATAAACAAATACACACATATACATATATAGACATAATTTAATTACGATGTAGAGTATTATTATAAGTAATAATGGCAATGTACTGAATGTTGTATACACGAGTCCTATGTATACTAATACCATTATTATAATGCTTCAACATCGAACGACAAGAAACATTTTCATCGATGAATCCACGTGAAAATTTATTTATTATTACTTTTTAAATCTTACCGCTTTGGAAGGAGATTTTCTTGAGAAGAGAGTTTGGAAAAAAAAAATGAAATTCTTTTTGTTTTTCTTCAAAAGACTGGTTTGTCAAAGATGTATTTGCAGGATAGTTACTTTTAAATGGCTTTTCATATATAAAGTTGAGACAAAAAGATATACTTTTTTTTTTCGAGAATTTTTCGAAAGTTTGGGTGGATCTTTTTAAATACAATGCTCATTCCGTAAGATTCCCAACTCGGGGCATTTGTACATTACTATTTATTAAGGAACTTGAAGCGTTATAATCATAATAGTATTTATAAGCATACGTAAATTTCATCAGATTTGATTTGTCGAAGTTTGTTCAACGAAAAACTTTCAGAATCGTGTTGAAAAATATTTAATAATGTGTAAAAGTTGAAGAGGCTTTATCATCTAGTACTCGAGATATTCATCGTTGAAAATGACAACTTTAACAGAGGCTTTAATGAAAGGTTCCGAGAAATTGCGAATTTCAACAATAAATATCTCGACTTTGAAGCGGTCAATGATCGACAAATTCTGCATTAAATGTTTAATATTGTATGAAACTTTATGTTAACAACATTTTATTGCATAAAGTTCCAAAACACTGTTTATATGAGAAAAGCTTCAACTTTCTTAATGCCTTGATATTTTCCCATATACTCTCTATGCTATTTCGACCAGGCATTAATAAACAGTATCGTACCTAGAAATGTTTTCTTCGGGAGGGGCCCCCACTCCTTAGTTATTAAGGCTACCTTTTTTGAATAATCAGCGTATTATCTGAACCTAAAGTGGGAGAGCCTTCTCCCTACTCTTTAGGGGAAGCATGAATCTTACGAAGGTAAATCTTACGGAGAAAGCACTATATTATATTACGGCAAGATACCATCTTTGTCTGCAATTTTTTTTAAAATTTTTAATGCATTTCACAATTTATTTCACAAAAAAATATGGGCAGAAACAAAATGGTTTAAAGCATTTATTACTCTATTATTGAACTCGAAGAACTGATTTTCTAATGTTGAAAAACTCTTCAAAATTGCCTTTTATATGTGACACCATAGTATGAGGCTCTTGAGGCGCACTCTCGGTCTGCGTATCAAAAATTTCTATGTAGGTATTTCTTAGAACAAAAATAACATTTCTTTCTCATTAAGAGTATCATATTTTAGGTCTGTACGTAGGGCTTTTTCAAAATTTTAGTTTAAAAAAAATGGCCGTCATTAAAAAAGTTAATTTTTCAAGGTAAAAATAGAAAAAAAAGTTTGAACTGTGCAAAAAAAAATAATAACTCTATCGAAAAAAATCCTACGTACATTCTTAAACTATACTATGGAAAATAATTGTGAAAATTTTTAAGTCAATCCCATGAAAATTGGACGAGGAATTTAACACGCAAATTTGAAAAATATTTTGCCAAAATTAAAGAAACGATTACGCATTATGTGTTTGTAACATTAAAAAAACGTTTCAATTACAGTTATAAAGAATTATTTTCAATTTTACAAATTTCAAGAAATATTTGAAGCAAAATAATTTCGTTTTTTTATTCTCAAGGTGTTATCCTGCTTTAATTATACGTATCAAAATGAAACGCTGTTTATTGGTTAATGCATTATTTTAGAACGACTGAACCAATTTTACTATTTTTTTTATTCATATTCATATTAGTCCGAGTAAGGTTATTTTATAAAAAGAAAAAAGGAAAATTTGGAAAAAAATTAAAAGTGCTTTTTTTATGAAATTTTTATATGAACTTAAGACCATAACTTACGTTTTGAACGATAGATATGCGTCATTCTTTTCTTATTTCGTTCATTATGGTTCTGAAAGTTTTTTTCAGGAATAAAAAATATTTGAAATAATTATTAAGGAAAGTCGAATAATTTAGATAAACTTTAAAAATCATAATTTTTGTGTGTACTTTTGATCATGACAGATAAATTCACAATGAAATTATAAGCAAATTTATTGAAATTTGGACAGGTCAACGTCTTTCGGATTAACTGGTATCGAATAATAATCGTGTTATTTAGGATGATTCCCCAATGATATGTACGAAGGTCATAAACATAAAAACAATTTAGCTTATTGAAGGTTTTTTTTATCAGCTATAGTGCTTCCTTCGTAAAATTCCGAACTCGGGGCACTACGTCCTCAGAATTGCTGTCTTACGGAGGGCCTCTACTTCTTAAGGTACTTCTATCGTAACATTAAAATCGAAAAATTGTTTTTCAGTTCATTTCACATACAAAATGATTTACGGACTCGAGTTGATTAAGAAAAGTTGTTGCAAATTGGCTGAAGAACAACGCATACTCCAAATTCAAGGTTGTTCAGAGTCATATGTACTCCTTGCATAATTACAAAAATTACCAATATTTTTTTCTCAAGATTTTATTGAAAAAGTAAAGAAAGCTTCTTTGATGTTCCATAAAAAATATATGCAAAGTTTTCGAAGACTCCACCACGTAGGAGCCAAGATATTTATTGATGAAAATGCAACTTTCAACACGTGCTCTTATGAGAAACTACCGAAAATTGTAGTTTTCACAATAAATGTCTCAACTTCCGCGTAGTAAAACTTTTTAAAATGTATTACACACGTACATATGACAACTTTTTTCGATAGTAATACACCAGAGTATATCCAGACCCGAAGTGGAGGAATTTTTCCCTACTCTTGAGGGAAAGCAGGAACACACTGTGAGTTATACTTCCCCTTTTTCCCCTACCATCATGGGAGTCTTATACACATTTGAAATATAGTAATAAAGGCACAACGGTAATGCCGATGGCGTGGGAGCAGCGCTATAGGGGAAGGTATAATTTATCCTCCGCGGTCGCACTATAATTTGCACTGGGTCTTTTGTGTCCACGTACAATTTTCAACGGGTTAAAATGCTTAAAAAAATCTAAATAATTTCCTCGTTACCCCTCGATTTTTGTATGATGTGGATCAATATTTATTAAAGTCCAAAAGTAATTATTGTTTACGCTGTAATTAGTTATTCGAGTGAAAACGTCCGAAAAAATGGTTTAGCTTTTAAAGACCCAGTGCGACCGTGGAGGGTTAATAGGGTTTGTAGTGTATTACGGAGATGCGTCCTACGGAGAGAGCTCGCTTTAACCCTATCCGTCATGCTTTGTTTTCAGTTCCTTGAATTTATCAGATTTATTCACGTTTTAACTTATTAAGATACGGTTTTTTGTGCTTTTGAGTTACTTGAGGAATGAAAGAACATAGCAATACCGTTTATTTGACATAATTGTTTGTAATATAAAATTTATAAATAAACAAACTGAAAAAAATGACGTTTTTTTTTCGAAAAAATTCGTGGCTGAAAGGGTTAAATTACAAACTAATTTTAATTTTTTGTTCCAATTTTCTTCGACTATGTGGATTAGATTAAGAAAAAAAAAGAATTTGACAAACTTACTTTTGTGATGATAGTGATATTAACACTTAATAATTGATGTTTTCACACGAAGTCGGTTACTAATATTTAACAATAATTATTTATATCTTGATAATAACAACAAAAATAGGTTCAACGGCAAACAAATAACGAGGTAAGCAAAAAATTACTTTTTTGAATTTTATTCACTTTTTTTGCTTCTACATCTTCGTTCGTCAATGTTTAAATTTTAATTTAAATTGTAATGTAAATTGTTAATGGTCGTAAAAATTTATCAAAAAAACACACTAGGACAAAGCAACGAATGAATGATCGAATAAGCGATCCACCGTATTTATTAGTTGAATTAAAAAAATGTTGTTGCACAATATACACTACAATTTATTTACAACTTGGTCAAAACATTATATTCCATAGAAAAAAGAAAATGTTGCAGGTCATCAAAGTAAAAAGCATTAGGAAAATTAATAAAATAAATTCTCAATTTACCGCATTTTTACATTTATATTGAAAAATATTGCGTAGAAATAAGAATAATCTCAATAATTGAATACACAAATAACTATTTATCTTAAAAAAATCATTTTTCATTTATTAATTTACGTTTATTTACACCACAAAAGAACGGACTTTTTTCTTACGCCACGCGCTACAAGTTTTGCTATAAACTACAAATATTTTTCTCGAAGCCATAGTGACATAAAAGCTATTGTGAGACGATTCTGATTCAATCTATATTTTTTTCATCGAATTTGAATTCGACGTTCAACACGTATATTTCAATAATATTCTTTATTTTTGGAAATATTCCAATATATTTGTTTATTCATCGGTCCCAGTCGATTTAATGGTTAGTTTACTCTGTATATATTCAAAACAACAATTTCGAGGAATTCAATATTTGCAAAGATCTTTTCAAATATTTTCGAGCTACGAATATAAATAATTATAACATGCGTTATTGATGTCATATCGTTCTTGTATTGCGAGGACAAAATCTCTCGTATATCATGCATGCGATATTCAAAATATTCTACCAATAATAAGAGACCTATATAAATAAAGGAGGATGAGGGGGGAGAGGGGGAGGAATCAGAAATATCGCGTGCGTTTTCACATCGAGCTCTTTTTGTTTTCATCACCGCGAGCGTTTCGGCGCGAATGTTCCACACACGAGAGACTCCGGCACAACCGGTGTTTTTCTCCCTCTCCTTTGCTCTCTCTCGCTCTGTCTCTTTCTCTCTCGCTGGTCGTTCGCCGCGCGCGATGTTTACACTGTGCTCGGAGTGACGGGGGTCTATGGTCCATGTGTTCAGTCGATCGTTCGTTGCGCGCCGAGCAGGACGTGAGTGCTGCTGCTGCGTTCGTGCTTATCGTTCTCCACCGAACTCTTCGGGGCCGCGTAAATTTGCGTCGTACTATTATTTTTCTTTATCAATTTTTCCTTCTCTTTTTTCATCCTCTGTCGATCGATGAGATCGTGAAAAATCATATTGCCGTAATTGTGCAAAAATAAATTGTGTTAAAAGTGACGCACTGATACGCTAAATACGCAGTCGTTTATAAAAAAATATGTGCGCACACACACATGTTCCCGAGAGTGTTGAAAAGTAGAAAAAAAAAACAAAACAAAACAACGGAGTTTTTGGCGAAAAACCGCGACGACGATAGTCGAAAGTTTTCTATATGTTAGAAGTAAAACGTGGTTTTGCAGAATGTAGGAAAAAGATTTTTAAAAATATACGATTTCGTGACGTTTAGACACACACCGGCGAAAAGTCATTGACGATATAGGAATCTATAAACATCGCGATTAGGTGGTTGGAAAGTTATTTCGAGTTTGAAATAAAAAGCGTGGTTTTGCATAATGTGCGAAAAAGTTGAAAAATCGATAATTTCGTGACGCGTTTAGACAAATCCCTGATAAATAATCGATAATTAATGAGATATATAATCGATTAATGATAAACGACGAATTAATAAGAATCATTAAGAATCGATTGATCGAAGGTTCGAATTGGCGAAAAGTGTAATTGTAGGAAATTCGAAGGTATCATCGAGGCGAAATATAATAAGAATAAGAAAATAAGTGGAATAGTAATAATAAAGGTCCGTGGGTTAATTATTGGAGAGAGTGAGTGAGAGAGAGAGAGGGAGAGAGAACCGCACGCTTCGTGTCTGTTATTTTCGGTGTTATGAGCTCGGTTTTCGTTTCATCCGAGAAGCAGCGAAGAAAGAACGAGGATGTCGCGTCGTTCTCGTGGTTGATCGGGGAATTAACGAGTCCTGCTGCCGTCGACAAGGCCCAGCAGGAGGCTGAAAAATTCGTCGCGCCGGTGGTTGTTGGTGCCGTCCTGGTGAACGGCGGCGGCGGCGCCGCGCTTCCTGTCACGGCAAACCCCAAAATGCCACGGGGTTTGCCGATGAGACGTGGCCTACAAGCGCTCGCCCTCGTACTTGCAACCGTTTATGCCACCGTATTGCTCTATCAGGCGGTTGCGCCTCGTCAGGTAATCCTTTATTTTCACTTTCAACGTCCTTTGATTTTCATCGAACCCAAACAAAACTCGAGAAAATCTTCATGATATTTTCGACACATTGGCCTATACTGCATGTTCAATTTCGTTTATCCCTTTAACTCTTTCAGCCACGAATTAATAATTGTCTGGATCGATTGTGACAAAAATTGGTATATAACGGTTTTTCAGGTCGTTGATTACGAATCCGGCATTGGATTTTCAAAATTTAAAATAGTGGATCCAATATGGCGAAAATTGACAAGTTTTTAGGAATTGACGACTGCCATATTAGATCCGTCATTTCGAATTTTGAAAATCCAATGACTGATTCGTAATTAGCGAGCCGAAAAACCACAACATCCAAATTTTTTCAAAATTAGGTGCCGTTTCCAATGTAAAAAATTAATTTTGACGAGAAAACCAGCATTTTTTGGGTGATTGTTTATTAATAATAAATATAATAATACGTTGTTTGAGTGAATACAAATTTTTGAACAAAGGTGGAAGTATTTGAAACCCAAAAACAGTAAAAATGCCGATCACAAATAGTTGGAAAGACGTTTTAGAAATAAAAAAATTGATTAAATCAAAGTGGGTTTGTTGATGACCCACCGTGACGAAAAGGGTTAAGGGTTGTTGGGTGATGATTATGACTATCCAAGATTATGAGATGAAATCTTTCAAAGAAGGAAGATACCTGTATAATAGATGATGACCAAAAATTTTGACGTCGATTACCTATTAATTTTCAAAGAAATATAATTTTTACCTTTATAAAGTACGCGCTTATATATGGCAAAGACATACCAGAAATAAACATTTTTGTTTATGTCGTTACTATTTCCCAAGATTGATCTATCAAAATATGGTATTTATGTTGTCTAAACACCGCGGAATATGTTCCATATATGAATGAACCTTGGTAGTCATCAAAATAATTTTAAAAAATTACAATTTTCGGGTTGATTTTTTGGATGACGGATGACGGTAAACGAAGAAGATAACGCTCGGCAATTTTGTCTTGCCAAGACGAAGTTGCAAAGTTTTGCCGAGACGCGCAAGATTTGAATACGCGTTATTTATGTAACCATGATTAGTATGAGCCAAATTTTCGAAAAAGATGACAACAAATGGTTAAATAAAAAAGAAAACAATTTTCATAGAAATTTGTGCAATGACCCATATTATAATCTTTTTTAATAATAAAAAGGTTAAAAAATAAGGTTTCTGCTGCCTCAATATACAATAAGTACTAATTAAAAAATTATTTTAAGCCCCGTGTGTACTTTAATGTTCTAAAAATTTACAGACACTAAAAAGATCGTGTAGTCGTCACCCACCTACCCTAAAGCCCGACTTTTTAAAAAGTTGTCCGTCATATTAGATCTGCCAATTTTAATTTTGAAAAATTTGCAAATCTGAGATCAGATTCGTAATCAGCGACGTAATCAATTCTTACTACAAACACTCATTTGTTTATAATGTTATAATTACAAAATTGTTATTAATTTATTGCATTATAAATATTTTAAAGAATTTGTGGGTCATTGGCGTTTAAAAATGAAAAATATATTGATTTTTGACAAAGTTATAATTGTTTGAATGCAAAAATGGTTTCGATCGAAACCGCTGAGTCTTGAAGGGTCAATCTTTATAGAACCGGTTGTTTTTCAGTTCAAAATTAATATCGTAGACATATAACTAATTACCGTTTCAATTGATCAAACATGTCCATGTGCATTACTACACTACGACGTTACATAAAATTTCTGAAATTGTTATTGGCTTCGTATTTAGGGATTTTTTGGGTCGATAAATATTATAGTGTCGATATAAATCATAATCGAGTCAGTTATGAGCAGCTTTCGTTGTATTTCTTCATATCACTATCGACATCTCTGTAGAGTTACCCAGAGCTAACAGTGGGGGACTTCGGAAGCTCGTTTTGTTAAATTTTTTTAGTTTTTCTAATTTTTATTGCACCTTTTCATATTCTTTTCTTAATTGTTTTTATTTTATTTTGGTATATTTTTTTTTGTTTTTCCTGTTTTATTTTTGTTTAATTGAATGAATCGAATAAATGAAATATGAACTTGCATTTGGAACATTGATATAATGGCTAAAAAGTGGTCAGGCTGATAAAGATTAAGTATCGTATGTACTAATCATTAATGCCTGGTTTAAATAGTTATGGAGAAAATATCATTTAATAGATAACCATCAAAAGCGAGATCAAAAGTATTAAAATGAACTGTTGCTTTTTTATGATATCCCCATTAAAGAATAACGTATTTTTTTCTAATAGTGAAAAATAGAGTATTATTTCCAACTAAATAAGCCAAAATTATTCTGTCCAAAAAAATTCTATAATAGCCACAAACTACGTTTACGCGGTAAATTAACTTGCTTATTTATCGTGCGTAAACGGCATTTAAATTATTTTGTAGTAGTTGCTAATTATTTGAAATTTACGTAAACGTGAATTAAATTATAATCATATTAGTAGCTAATCACATTAAATTATTCTA
Organism: Mesochorus sp. PSUC_FEM 10030011; assembly: GCA_018906735.1. NCBI lineage: Eukaryota > Metazoa > Arthropoda > Insecta > Hymenoptera > Ichneumonidae > Mesochorus > Mesochorus sp. PSUC_FEM 10030011. Next base: position 8,734 of record JABMBV010047842.1, read on the forward strand.
ATTAGCTGATATTTCACATATTAATATATGTTGCGGAAACAGCAGATATAATTAATTGATGCGGAAAATATCGGTTGAGTGAATTAAACGTGTATTACGATGGATGTGATTGTGGGAACAATTATGGATTTTGCTAAAAAATTATACGACTGACACCTTTGTTTAAAAACTCTATTTTTTATTTGAAAGTTAATCTGAAATTAAACGTGTTGTCATTACATATCTGATTTTGGATGTTTCACCTAAATGATCATACTTTTTTTTACCATTAATTTAATTAGTCGTATAAACGTTGCGCAAATTACTAATATTTCATCGCGTTAACGTCACAATAAGTAAGCTGGCATAAACGTAGCGGTAGTCTTATTGAAGGAACATCAGCATAGTACCTTCGACTGATGAAAAAGTAAATTTATAATTAACTTTTAAATAATATAAAATATCTCACATATTCATTGGAGTGTGAAGTTTTATTGACCCGTGTCAGTTACACATCGAAAAAATTACGTAAAAGTCACATGGGGTATATATATCCCAGCCACTTTAGAGGATGATACATTATTGGAAAACTTGAAACAAATTTAAAAAAATATACAATGATGTACTTTAGATTATTCTATAAAAGAGTGTACCGATTATTTTCAAAAAGTGACTACCTACAAATGGCGCCACATGTCTTAATATCTCGAATTTTATGAGAGATATAAAGACAAAATTGACGAATTTTCAATTATATCATTTTTTGCAAAAAACAGTCATTTTAATTTTCTTTTTGATCGAATGGTCTGTATAATTCATGTATGGTTATGTTTAAACTAGCTCAAATCTATGAATATGTATTTCAGAAGCTTAGTTTTTTAATGAGAATTTTAAAATACGAATCTTGTCCAAACTTTATTTCAATTTTTAGAAATTGGATTTGTCGAAAATGTTATTTTCCTATACAAACTTTCTATCCTTTTGTATTTCTTCAATTAAGAAAATACTTTGAAATAAAATAGCAAAAAAAGATTTCCTAGACGAATTTTTCTATCCCTTTATATCTCTTTAGATTCAAAATTTTGTTTGATTATACATTCCGAAATATAACTTGCCCACGGTATTTTATTTGAAATTTAATTCTTAAATGTTGGAAAAAATTTGCAATGTCTCATTGCGTAAAAATTTTTAAAAATCGTAAATTAAAAATGGTTTTTTAAAAAACCCCATCTCAGTAGATTTCCATGCATAAAATGAAATTATTGATAAAAATTAGCAGTTTCACGTTTAACGGTTCGGATTGGCCGTTGACGAGTCATGGTAAGAACATGTCTTTTTGTGTATAAAGATGACGAACGATAGGGGCGGATAAAATTGTCTGGCAGAGTATATTCCGATATGTTCCCCCATGAATATTTCGCATTTTCTCCCCTCCCCCTGCGTAATTGCCACGTGTACGTTTTCAGCCCTCATTCCTCCTGGTGCGACGCAGTTATTAACTGTTACCATCCTGCACTTATAAATATGTATATATGTATTTTACCTGCAACATAATTGACGACAACACATTGAACGGAAGTTTCTTTCCCCACCGTTCGTAATAATAACCAAAGAAATATGGTTCGCAAGATTAATAGCGAAATTGTTGCTCGCTCGAATAATATATTCGGGAATAATAATTTGCACGAGTCATTGAAAATATATAATTTATCTCCGCGATAATCTATATTTAAATGCGTATAATTGGACTAGAAAAATTTCATCCAAGTTTGAATTATTCGAGAGTACAATCGTAGGTTTCACACGAGAGAAGTAATCGACTAAAAAAGAACCTGGGAATTAACAGCATGTTTTTAATTAAATTAATAAATGTATAAAATGATAATAACATTTGAAACGTTAATTGTTCTACTGTTAAAATGCAACTATTTTAACCGTATTCAACAATTGAAAAATAACGAAAAAATTATTCGATCGAGTCACTAAACAATTATTAGTCTTATTATTTTTTATGAATTTCGTTACATTTAAACGGTGTAAAGTTTAATGTCATTGATGTTAGGAGATGTGAAAGGTTTTTTTGGTCGTTCGAGTTTATAGTAATTGATTGAAAACAATGAAATTTGTAGTGGCCTATGGAGGAGGCTATGGTCGATGTCAACAGTGCAAGCGTCGTGATCGAAGTGCCAGCGGCTCAGCAGAGGATTATTACCAGCGAGGAGATAGCCGTAACACCGCCTGTCGCCACGGCTACCATGGCACCTTTTTCCACCGATCTCGACGACGTCTTTATAAGCGTCAAGACCACACGGCACTATCATCATTCTCGTCTGCCCGCTATCATCTCCACGTGGTTTCAGTTCGCCAAGGCTCAGGTTCGTAAATTCTTTTATTCTTTTTTTTTTCCAACTCGCATTATAACCAGATTTTATGCCAAATTTTCATTTATTATTATCACCATTCTCACCAACAAATTTATGTATTTATTATACATTATGTTCCTTTATCATAATTTAATTCTCACTTTAATTATCGTGTTGCTAAAAAAAAATTGTTTTGCTTGCAAAAAGAAAGTTTATAGTTAATAATTATTTTCATAAAAACTGTAAAGATTAAAGATACAAATTTCATGGAACATAAAAGTCTTTAAATGGGTCAAAGAATACTTTCAATTTTTTTTTCAGTTTTTATTTTATATAGTTTTTCAAAATTTTAATTTTCTAAATATTCGGAAAATTAAAATTTATATCCAAATTTCCGGAGCAAATTTGAGGATATTTTTTTGACAATCAAAAATATGTTAAGGGAACGAAATTTCAGTTTAAAAAGAAAAATGCGATAAAAAAAACACGTTTTTTTAGTAAATTTTCAATTTATCCATAATTGGAAATTGTTTTAGACAAATCTAATAATCAGCACAACAAAGTTCATTCTCAAAGACACAAAGCACAATGGTTCCTAAATTTTTTGGCCGCAATCATTGTATGGCAACAGTTCAAACTTGAATACCAAATTCAGGTCATTTGGGCCTCAATGGGTTAATATATACGTAATACAACCCCTGATTTCAGTGATCTATTTCAATTTTTCAGTTCTCTCTTCTCATACAGAACTTCATCTTTGCCATTGCGAAAACTCTTACGTATATAACTGGCATCGCAAGATCAAGGTTTGACACCACGGCCTGTCAAATGACGTATAAAATCTCTTACAGCGCAATCTATTTGCGCAACTTTTGTTCAACGTTGAATCCAAAAGTGGGAATGATCCCGACAGGTTAAAAATAACTAAATTTGTAGCGAGGATGATTTTTCAAATTGAACAACAATATTATATATTCTTGCGTATTCACATAGTCATTAACGCAGTATAGAAGGGACTTTGTGCGTGCGTTGGGGCTCTCTTCGTTTTCCCATCTCTGTTCCATCTCTCGAGTCGTTGAGCATCGTTCGTCGTTTCTCTCTCTTTCCGTATATATATATATAGTCATCATTTACATGTATTTGTTCCCATACATGTTTCACAGTGCTGGGAAAAACCTTCGTGTAGTTTGGGCTGTGGGAACGCGCTATTTATTCGCGCATCACTTTTTTTTCTTTGCCACCGCACCACTTTTTTTCCATCTTGAATCTTTCCGCTCATCTTTTATCGCGCAGACGTCAATTGGATCGAAGCAACTGTTGAATCATGTTTCAACTGTTAGGGAAATCGACTTTCTATAGATTTTCTTGAAATTTGGATCAATCGTTATTTATGGCATTTTTAATGCCCTTGCACAATTCTGAGGACCATGCTCGTACCAAAATAGAGATATTCTCTGTTAAAGTTGCGAGTTTTAACATTTAAGGTATTGGGATTTGATATAATACAATATGACATCTAGTGGCGAAATTTGAAATCTCTCTGAAGCTGCAAGTTGTTGAATGGCTATATCGAATTATGCTATTTTTCAAATTTAAATCATCAATATTTAATGAATAATACAAATCTACACAATTTTTTTTATGTGCAAAATTAAAATACAGAACGGTTTGTGCCGTGAAAGATTGTGCAAATTGATTGAAAAAGGATTAGGACATTATTTTTCATAATTTAACTACCCTAAAATGGACTATGACTATGGTGAATTTTGGCAATATAGAAAAAATTGAACAAGTGATAATACAGATAATTCATGAATGTTTCTGATTTCCCTCAATTTCATGTGGGTTTCCTTTAAAGTTTGACGTCTTCATACAATAATTGGCTAAGTTAACCTCATCGGTACTGCACTTTTTCAATATTTTTACCACTTTTTATAATGTAATCTGCACTTAAAATTTTTTTGTCCCCTCAATACTCCTTGAGATTTCGTTTTTATCAGCCCAATCGATGATTGTTCGTAAACTTTGTTCGTAAATGTTAGGAATAAAATATTTAAGAAATGGAGATTCTTGGCGGTGTAGTTTGAAGGTAATATCAATTGAAAATTATCAATTTGACAGTAATTTATTCAACTATATCTATATTTGTATATATAGCAGAAAATAGCCATGAATATATGTATATGTTCGACAAACGTACACTAAGAGTTTCGAACTAGGGGGAACGGCGCGCTTTACGGTGATACGAAGTGACGTAGTTGAACTTATAGTAGAGCGCGTGTCAAACTTTTGTCTGCGATTATCGTTAGTGAACGTCCTTAAGACACATTTTCAATCTTCGATCCATAAAAGGTTTTTCGACACACACAATCCATTAAGGGGGGGTCATTTCTGTCTGCGTGCTACCGCACTCACAATTATTTATGAAAAAATCTGTAAAAATTCATGGTTCATCCTTAGAATGTCCTTTAGAATGTCCTTTTGAAGTACGAATAGGAATTTTTCGGATATGGTTATTTTTAATATATTTCTTTTTAACAAATATCTTGTCAATTTTCTTTTTAATTTCGACCAAATAGATTGTAAGAATGCTTCGAATATGTAAATTCGGGCAGAATTTTTTTTATCTTACTTTTGTTCTTATTCGTTTTGAGAATCAGCGGTTTACGATTCTATTCTATTCGTGTATACATATATACATATATATATGTCTATGTACACGTTGTTTCGCGTCGATTTCTCGCGCCCGCGTTCAAGAACGTTGCTACCGATATTATCTTTGGCACGGCTAATTGCGTGCATTGTCAATACCTTCTCTTTCTCTGTTTTACGTATATACACATATAAACCATCCGATATCGTGGATCTTTCATGCACAATGATCTTGAGATTCTTCGATATTTACCGGAATCGAATCTCCCTCTATCTCTCTCGCATGAAGCATGAAATTCCTTTGAATTATCCAGAATCATTGATATCAGGTCCACAGAGTAAATTCTCCACAGTCGATAGAAAGCCCGTATTTTCCAGTTTTTTTTTCTTTGACGCTTAACCGACTTAAAGTAGTTCTTTGACGCTTAACCGACTTAACCCATTAACGCCTGACTTGACCAAAATTCTTCGCTAGTTTTGGCCTAATATTATTCATCGAAAAAAAATATTTAAAATTATTGCACCCTTCTTT
>JABMBV010047953.1:0-14257 GCA_018906735.1 Mesochorus sp. PSUC_FEM 10030011
AATACAAAAATTACATTTTTTACTGTTTTTAATTTTTATTAAAATTTCGGTAATTTAAATTAAAATGATCTTCCACGAGTTTAACAATAGTCTTGAATTTCTGAAAGTTTTTTTTCACGGAAAAAAAATTCCATGTTTAAGAGCAATGGTGAGATGGCCTTTCCGTGAAATCATTCTTCATATATGTTATTCAAAAAATATTCACATCAATGTAGTCCTGAATTTTTTTTCGGTTTTTTTTCCTTGTATTGAATCTTTACGGTCTTTATGTACCCGGAAACAAATGGCCAAAAAAATACCAACGTCGAAGGAATTTCCAAGCGACAATAAGTCCGCATTCCTAGTGCAGAAAAATCAAGCGCTTCACATTTTGAGCCGTGGATATTCGAGACATAATAGAACGTGGTTGTCGACGGGTTTATGAAACGTATATTCATGAAAAAGTATGATGGACGCTGGTCCACGAGCATGATGAATTAAAAGTGGAAACTGAAATTTAATAACAAAAAATATAAATTCCACCATTTTTTTTGTTTTTTTTTCAAACTTCCACGTTTGCCAAAAAAAATATTAAAAAAACGATATCGCGGCCACATAGTATTGAGTATTTATTTTTTTATTGCAAATAATTTTACAATCATTTTTTTCATTTTTACTTATATATACCATAAAAAATATATTGTAGTTCCCATTAACTTGGCATTTAGTCACATTACATAATAGTTTATGTTTTACAAAATAATCCATCTAGAGTATTATTAAAAGCAATTTAAAAGCTTCGGTCCTTCATTTCATTCCAAATTAAAAATAATCCAAGGACTCTTCATTATTTTTTTATTGTCACAGATTGGATACATTTTCGATGAAAATAGCAATTTATTTCTGTATTATCGAGCATTTGTCAACAATATTAAGAAGAAAAAACTTTTACTATTACAAATTGTAAAAAAATTTTACCAAATCGAATTGTTGTTCTATCCAAAAAAATGGTAATGATATTTCATCCAAGCATTTTAGAATTTCCAACTATTTTTTCTTGTCGCAAAAAAAAACTCGTTCTTTTTCTAAGATGTGCACTGGTGTGTTAGGGGAAGCGAATCAGGATCAGTTTTTTGTTCGTTTTCGTCCTAGGTTGTGTGCAGAAAATCCTCAGATGTGGGAACGGATCTTCGACAGTGACTCTTTTATAATAGCACAGAACGCCGGCAAAACTCTTTTTCGCAAACCGCTCGCACGTCTCTCTGAATAATAAGTGCATTTTGCACGTTTTATCGTTCGACAGTCGAACGATCGGTGCCGAGGCCGTTGGAATATGAACGAAGGAATCTAGAGCGCGTGGATTTGTTCTCTGCTCTCCCCGTATTCCAAGCCGATATGGAGTGGGTGGCAGCTCACGCGCGCCCGATAGCCTCCGGCATTTTTCTTTTTGTCACGAATATCGCGTATTACCAGTGACTCTATAGCACTTGCCATTTAATCCCAACGACTATGACAGAGACCTCGATTTAAAAGAGAGAAAGAAAGAGATAGAACGAAAAAAAAAGGAGAAAACAAATATTTTCAATCAAGTTCAACCGTTTAGAAGATTTTAAATTGGGGGAAAAAAAATTCTTCAACAAAACTGTCGACCAACGGATCGTGAAGTAATAATTCATTGCCGATATGTACGACTTATTTCGATAATTAAACAAAAAAGGTCGTTGAACCCGATCGATTGGCTCTCTGGACACGTCTGGCTAAAAACCTTGTCAGGGAAATAAAACGGACACAAAAAAAGCACCGTTCTCACAAAGTGCATTCGTCCACCTGAGACTGGCAGATACAGATGGTTGTCGTCGCGGTCCGGAAACGATGTAGGGGATACAAGATCCGGTCGGTGAACAAGGTCAGCGCTGTTTCCGTGACGGAGGTAATTTCTTAAGCTGAATCGGCAGCTAACCTAGAAAAATAATTGCGTTTCATTTTCTCATCTAATATTGTTTCGCAGTGAGGAACATTTTTTTTTTTTTTCGAGTTAGATAATTATGAATAATTGTTGTTAATGAGAGGAAAATGTACGAGTCGCATGCGCTCGTAAAAGAACAGTTGGTTTGAATTGGAGTTATTGTTACTGATACACATTAAAAAAAAAAAATCTTCTCGAGGAACGGCATGATCGAAAAGTATGGAATTGAATTGGTATTTTATCAGGAAATAAAAAATCGATATATCGCGGCACAAAGATCCTGATTTTTTTTTTACTTTATTATTATTGCACACCATTAAACACTCGCAAGTGATTTTGTCATTTTTTCTATCTATACGCGATATCGAGCGTTTATCGTTGCCATTTTTTGTTTTTTTTTTTTCGATCCGCGGCAGCATCGCTAATACCGTCGTGCGCCAGTGCTATCACGAAACGGCGATAAATCATCAGCTCGAGTTTGCCGGCTTTAAATCTCTTCTCCTCTCTATCCCTGCACTATCGAACACACACCCCGGGTTCGCATTTGATCCGAGCAGCATTGCTGGAATTTATATTTATTTATTTTTTTTCCACCATTCCATCGTTAATGCAAAACATATAAGCACACGGTTCGATCGGTTTTATAAGCGGCTACTTCCTCTTGCAGAATAATTATAGAAATAAATACTCGAATAAATAATATCAATATTGAAATTAAAAAAAAAAATCAAAGCTACTTATTCTCCTCGTGTCAATATTTAAATCGATTTAAAATACTGCTGCTAACGCAAACAGGAACTGTTCATACTTTTACTTTATTTACCTTCCACCTTTTATTTCATATTAATAGAGAAGAACAATTTTAATAATAATAAATATGTTAATACGTATCAAATGTTTTTAAATTGACTGAAATGTTGAAAAACGTAATAAAATTTACTCTCACTGCCTTTTGGTGTCAGAAAAGGATTTTTAAAGCTTCTTTTTAATTCGTCGCGAGTTTGGTTGCTAAAAACTCGACTTTTGTGTATGAAAATAAATTTGAGCATGCGAGTGTACTCATAAATGTAAAAAAATGGCGAACAGCATTTATGCGAATGCGTATATCTATACGCACGAGCCGCAATGACCCTGTCATCTATCCGCGGACTTCAGTAATAAACTCCAGAACCCATGGTGGTGAAAAATTAATATAAGTTGGCTGCGTTCCCGAGGGCATTGGAGCGAGCAAGTCTCGCGAGAGAGAAAGAGAGAGAGAGCAGGCAACTTATTATACTCGATCAATCATCGCTTTCTTCTACGGATGAAATATAATGGCTCCCCCGAGTGGCACTGAGCACAGGCGTCGCGGTTCGCCCGCTAACGCCGACAATCATGTACCCCCTTCCCACTCTCTCTCTCTCTCGCTCTTTTCTCACTCTCTTATACCGAGCATAAAGATCGAGAACATGCCGTTTTCTCACACGCCGCGAGAGACCTTACAGTTAAAGACGTAATATCGATTCTCCGCGACCCCGATAACCCGACCTTTGCCAAATTCCGCAAGACCAAGAATACAATCACGATCTACAAATGTTATTACCCGCGGGTATATAACCCGCGACCCAAAAATCTTCGATTTATCGTTAAAGTTCGTTTGATCCATTCATAGGAATCAGGTCACACGGTGAATAAAAGTATTTTTTTCTTTGAGGATTGATTAATCGTGTGCGAGTCTTCGGATATTCGAATATCCTTAAAGTTGCAATTTGCGTTTTATACACCATATAGTTACCGATGACTTTATTCCTCGAAACATTATGATCGATGGCGCTCATTTCTGGGGACTCTTTTTTTATCAGCCAAACAAAATGAACGGTTTAAAGGCTGGGTGGGCGAGCCGAAAATCGTTGAGATCAGGCTTTTGAATGATTGCGACCAAACCGGGGCAATCGCGGTGGGCGTTCAACCGATTAGATCCAGCCAATTGTTGGCTCTTCCGTAACTAACCCTCTTTATCGTTTTTATTTTACTCCGCTCTTCTATAGTTGATACATTAAACGCTCTTCTGAATAAATTTCCCAGGCAACATATACACACACACACACATAAATATATCCATAGAGTTTGCGGATAACGGTTGTAACGTGACGACTATAATAGAGACCGGAAGATAGCACGTATATACACAGAGCCTATGGCGCTACTAACCTGCGGTTTAGCGCAGCTAAAGTGATTTCCGTTCTCCTTAAAATACACACATTCTCACACATACATACACACACACACTTGTCATCTGGCGTTTACTCGTTTGAATAAACTCACTGACAAATAGCCATATATAACTCTCGACCCATTTATCATTCATTTATGCGGTCTTTTGATATATTATGTCTTTTTATTACCTGACTATTGCTCGGCAGAAAGCAAACGTCCGCGAGACTGATCCAAGCTGTTGCAAAAGTGTTACGTACCCCGCGCGCGCGCGTTCTATTACGCTTCATGTTAGAAGCTGCGTGCGTGTTGTGCCCGCGTGTGTTTCTTACGCCGGTGCAACTAAGTCAGCTTGCAGAAATTGCACCGACGATGTTTAATACCCGACAATCGTGTGGTCGGTCTTATGGTTGTCGGATCCACACATACACACATACATTTATATATATGTGTATATTTATCGACAATTGCTCCCTCGCTCTTTCCCTCTATACCCAGTAATAACGATACTTTGTCGAGCTTAACCTGCCAATTAGTGGCTCGAAGTAATCACGTTGTATGCCAGATAATACGCCGCGTATATATAGTATATACCGGTAACGTGTCTTCCGATCAGTATTACACACGCAATACACACTGCGAATCGAGTTCACGGCAAACGGAAGCTCCAATCAATTGTGGCGACCGTGAATCGAGTCCTTGCGATTGTATTTGCCGCGAAGAATCAAACTCGCATTGGAATTGAGGAGAGTCTTTTTATTTTACAATTTTTTTGTTTTTTGTTTTTTTTTTATACCGATTGATCGAGGAATCTTCCTGATTCATACATTTTTCCGCGATTGAAACGATGCGGCAATGTCGTGTCGTGAATGATAGGATATTCGTTGGTTCTTCAAAAATGAGCGTTAGCCATATTGCGATTTTACTATTAAAAAAAAAAATTGATATTCGTGCGTGTGTAATAAACGGGGCATAACCTACGCCCGGTGTTAGGAAACATAAAAGGAATCTGCTGAAATTTAACGTTGTGAAACGTTTATGGTCATTTTTTGTTGCGAAACATTCTGGTGAAAAAATAAAAGAGAATAGAAATGGGTCGAGATCGATATGTAACAACTGCGCGCCTTTAAATTTTACGCCGTTATATATAAATATATTTTTTTTTATTGTTTTTAATTATTTTGATGGACATTTTTTTCGCTTTTATATTGTTATTTTTATTATTGAATAAAGTTTTCCGGAAGAGTTTTACGCGTCCTCTTCGTATTACGATATGTATTACAGGTTTTTATGGATGAATAATCTCTCCATTTGCACAGGCAGAAATAACAGCAGGCCGTAGAGGCAAAAGAGGCGATGTGTATGTATCTAAGGCAAAAGAGAGATAATGTGGCCCCGCAGGGGGCGCTTGTGAATATGTATATACACAAAAGTAGTGTTCTGTATGTGTGTATATTCGGGTCGCGGCCTCGCTGGCGGTTTAACCATCCAGTTCGCGATTTACCATACTAATTGGTTGTCTCGTACAATTTATAAGCCCGCTTTAGGAGTGAAGACCATTTTGCGCCAAGCGCGGATCTAATTCTTCCCGGCATACTATTCTTCCCCTGCTGCCGCTTCTGCGTCTCTTTCTCTCGCCTCGCGCTACCTTTTCCATGCATTCCTTCTGAGCCTTCCTTCCGGCTTTTCGAAGCACCTTTTGCCCTCTCTCAAAACGCCCTGAATATTTCATCCTTAAAACAGGAAGTATAACTTCTTGTGGTTTTCTTTCGCGCGCGCGCGCGTGAAATCCATGCTGTTATAGTTTTCGTTCGCACTTTTCTCCATCCATAAATAACAGGCCGGAAGCCCTCGAGGGCGATTCAGCAGATGCTTTAACTTGTTGTTATATAAAAACGTCCAACCGTCTTGATACATACAGCTGGCTGCATTAGAAAACTCGTACCCGATTTTAAATCAGCAATGAAATTGCATTGAAATGTATAATTGAGTGAGAAACTTCGAGCCCAATAATTATACTCGTTAGGATTATCGCGTTCCCGAATAAATATCAATACCAATATCATATTCATTAATACTCATTCTATTAGATCTGTCACGCGATTAGTTGCAGAATTTTTTCACAATGATTTTTCTCTATATCTGTTCAACTTGGAGTTGATTTATTGTTCATAAACATTGAAACATCATTTGAATCGTAATTATATTTGCGATGTTTTAAAATTTCGATCTTCAAGATAACATAATTTTTATAAATTCGATATAAAATCAACCCAATCAAATCCTAAAAAAATATATTCTCCTCACGACGTAGTTATTCGGAGGAGAGAATGCGCCAATCGGTGACCTTCCGGTCTGGCATAAACGAGAGCCTCGAGCTTCCGGTGATTGTCTGACGGATCGTGGGCTGCGTGCTCTATATCAGGGCGTTACCATCGCATTGGCGCAGTTTTCATCTGCCTCTTCCTCTCTTTTTCTCTCTAAGCCGACCGACAGCTCATACGTAACGATGCATTGTACGCATGCATTTATGTGGAAACGATATGGAGCACGCGCATAGCGTACTGTTATGCCGCTCCCGCCATTAACGCACCTTGTCCGTGAATGGCGATGATGCATTTTTTTTTCTTTCATTCTTTCGTACTCAGATGTTGAATATACGCTAACACCGATATACGATCTTGATTCTGGGTCGCATTTAACACGAAACAAATGGTCATTCAATAGGTAATGTAGGTCAGTAAAGAAAAAACAAATATTTCGGCATTTCTTTGACATTACATTTAATTATCTCATTAGAAAAGCGTTACTATATAAAAAAAAATTAATTAATTATTGCAATTAATTTTGTTAAATGGAATTATAATTCTTGCGCTACGATGTTTTAAAAAAAAAAGATTTCTACAGATTTTTCCAATCGATTTCAAGTTAAATCATTTTTCCATGGAATTTTTTGAAGACAATTAGAAAGTTAATAGGTTCAAAAATGAAAGTCGATTAAAAAATTCTCCAAATATAAGACATAATTGTTTAAACCCAGCCAGAGCTGTTGCTACTTAAAATGAAGACAATGCTTATTTTCCTCGTACAACGTCAATCGGTTATTATTGATTGAAAAAACAGAAGAATCTTCACGAACAAACGAGGTAATAATTCTCCGAAGAAGCGTATCTAAGAAACGAAGATGACTGAATTCTCGTAAAGCAATACAGAATGATTTTCCATTTTATTCGAACCTTGCTCGGTAGTTACGAGCGCGTGAATTAAGAATGAAGCGTATAGTAAATTACCGAGCGCACGAGACAGAACAAGAAGAAAACAAGAAAAAAAAAAAAAAACTCGTTGCATCTCGGACAGAATAGTGGCCCAATCAGTGTTATACTGATGTCGTGGATCGTTGATGACTGTTTCTGATGGGCTCTCGTTTCATCAAATGTTTCTCGGTAATTAGCTTTGCAACAAACACCGTCATATTATTCTCCTTCGCTACGCGTGTACATCGTAGCAATAAAGTCACTTGCTAGACTCCTCCTCCCGGAGTCTCCTTTTCGTCTCGAGTATTTCAGTACACAATGCCTGCGAGTGTAAAGTCTGAATGTTAGTAGCAAAGGAAACGAGACTGCGAAGAGCAGAAGCAGAGATGCGGTGGAGTAAACTGCCAAGTGTTCTGCTGTTAGAACGGGCCTCGTTGATCCACGAGGAGTAATCGGTTTCGATGAAATCTATTCTGTGATGGCTGTGCTCGAAATTTCCCCTTGGTGTTTGGTGCTCGAGGTCTTCAAGCGGCGGATTGCCGAAACGGCAGCGTCGCATCATAATGTCGAGTAAACTTGCTCCAGAGCAAATCCCCATAGGAAGGATCTTGCTCTCGCTCTTTCCCTCTTTCTTTCGCCCTGACTTCCTCTGGGAGAACAGTGTTCACCAAACGAGCCATCCCAACGATCCGGAAAATGGGTTTGACCATAATTGAAGCTTTGAAGGCGCTGCGTATTCCGCTGCTTCCGTGCTCGTCCTCCATTCGACTCTTTGGCCGAATCTTCGTAACGAGATGGAACGTTGGCCAGTTAAATACAGGTCCGTTGGGATGAGCCCGATGATTGGGGGCGCGGTGATTCGTTACGGCGGTTGAGGAACGCGGCTACATGGTACAAGGATAATGAGTAGACCAAGCTGATTTGGGGAAAGAGACTGGGAGTTCGGGTCCATAGATCATGTGGAGCCGAGAGTGGAAAGCGAGACACGGATTGATGATCAGGGTCTTTCTTTTTGATGTCGCATTCAGATCCGTTGTTCCATCAAATATCATTTCAGGATTTTTTCGTTATATCAACGCTATTCAAACCTCCTCTGCATCATTTGGAAATCCTTTCGAACCATCAAAACAAAAGATAAATTAAAAATGTCTGATCCACAACCTCTTTTCTTGACTTCCCCATTTCCAATGATTCGCGTACGAAAAAAACTGTCTTAACTGTTAAAATCCTGTTTACACGTTTCCATATGCACGATGTTACGACATTCCGTCGAATTACACCCCGTGTATATAATGGACTTTTGTAACGTTGCATAGAACCGCAAGAGACCAGAAAGAGGCAAAGGTGTACATAAACTCACCGGTAGCTATTCAATCTCCCTTACGCGGATTACGCTTTCAGCCGGTATGTAATGTTTATGCCAGTAGCTCTTGGTAAAAGCATGCACGGTTGTAATACGTGGATGAGAGGGAGGCACAAGCGTGTTGGTTGTCGGTCGGTCGGTACACGGGGAAAACGGCGATGGTATATATGCACAGCCGCTGTCGTCCCGCCCGCTCTCTCGAAGTAGGACGTGCTTGTTACGCACGAACGTACAACATTATCGCTACAGGCCCAGCAGGACGCTTTCGCGCAGCTGGCTTAATATCACATGCCGTATTTAATAAATATGTTGATGTACATATACGTGTATGTATGTATGTGTGTGTGTGTGTGTAGATTAATACGTGCGTGAATAACGATAGAGCTGTATGAGGAACTCGAGCGCGTTAAAATATCAGTGATTATTTTCGACGTATTAAATTATTGAATGAAATTATTTCACCGGACAATGAAACGCTTGAAATTCATGCGTTACTGTATTGTTCGTATGGAAATCCATGAATAATAATACTTTGAGTTACATGTATTCATTAAACCCCCCCGAAAAAAAAAACTCCCGTGGCAAATCTGAGTTAAAGTGACAATTAATGAGTATATTGTGATTGCTTTTTTTATGATAATTACATTGTTTCGGGATTGAAATGATAATTTGTAGGTTTGAGGCGCTGTCATTGTAGCGATAAATCAAAAGGAATGTATGTTTCGATTTATCGTTGCAAAAGAAAACCATCAAAATGTATATCTGATGGCTTTATTGGTTCTCGATTCCTTATCGATTCGCCATTTTCAGTAATAAAAGATTACTCCGCAGTTTCGAATGCCGAACGTTTCTGTACAAACATATCAAACTGTAATACTCTGTAACGTGTTATATGATATAAAGTACATGTATATGGTGTATATATATACATAGAGCATCGATATCGAAAAGCGAAGTAAAGATATCGGAAGTTTCGAAGTTTGTCGGTTGGGGCTATTAGATCAAAGTTGGCCTTCCGCGCAGCACCGTGCGGTACTCGCCGGTGGGTTATTGCCGGATTTCCTCGTAGTTCGCCCAAGTTTGATTAGGTCGAGATGCATCCACGGCAAAGCCGTATAAGGGAAAAGGGAGGGGAGCCCTCGCATCGCAAGGGCTCTCGTGATGCAGCCGCTGCACCCGGCCAAATATACGGGCTGGGAAATCAGACCAAGGCGCACCTTTAAATTTTGACCCATTCGAATGCAAAATCAGATCTCGATGTTCCACGGGTATGGAGTTCAATGGCGATTGAATTAGAATGAAAATCGTAAATCCCCACGTAACGTAATATTAATCGCAATTTGAAAAAAATGTGTTGATCTTTGGGGTCAATATTATTTATAAATTAAACAAAATTGGACTTGAAATTATAAAAAAAGTAATTGTATACAAATTTTTAATTTTTAGTATTTATTATCAACTTTTAAAAGTGTTATTACCAAAATTTCCAAGGCAATACACTCGTACGAACGTCTGTGCTGAAATGAAATTTGATAATTTGTTTTTGAAAAGAAAAATTCTTGATAAGTGTAAACGATTAAAAAGAAAAAAAAAAAAAATTCTTCCACTTATTTCTAGTATCGCAATTCATGGCAAACATTTTCTATATACGTGAGTAGAATATTTTTTTTTCCTTTCGCCTTAATGAAAATCTGCGAGCATATAGTCGTGCACAGACCCTTGTATCTTTCAGGAAAGTATCCACCGTTCATTACAGTGTACTGTGGCGATAATTATGCGGGTCACGTGCGAGAGGCAACGATATCAAGCACCACTTAAACGAAGCTTTCCTCCCGACTCCGTTTTTCTTCTTATTCTTCGAGTTATATGTATATGTGTGTGTGTGTGTGTGTGTGTGGGTGTTCACCGGATTGTACAGCTGTGGAGACTTTTGCCATCCCCGCAGCTACATCCATAACCCGAAAAAGTTTCTTACTTTTATACTTGTGGCACACCTCATCGTGCAAACTCGTGCATGTACTCGCGTCGAGCTTTGTTTTCATTTAGCTTGAGCAGCCTTTAGCTCGCACACACTTTCGTATCGTAAAAACTTTTGGACTTCCACACGCTTCCCCTCCGGGTCAATATATCGGTATATCTATGTATTACTCGCAATGGCCGTCATTGTAGTTTTACCTTTCTTTCTTTTCTCATATCTTTTCGCTACTTCTTTTCACTGATATGGTTTCTAGCCAGCCCGTTCTCGCGTCTCTTAACGAAAAATTCGTGGCAAAATTTCAAAAAACTCTTTCATCGATAAGTCTGTTAAAGGCGAGTAAAACTTCGTCCGGCGAGTTGAAGAAATATTATTATTTTTTTTCCTCGGAATTTTAGCGATCCTAACCTTCTTTGCGTTCATATATCAGCGACATTTTTATCTTTTTTTTTGTATGTAAAATTACAAAAACACCCTTGACAAGTTATAGCCTCAAAAACTGTGTACTACTTACACGTCGCCTCGCCTTTTGTGAGTTACCATTTTATTCGCACGAAGGTACCGCATTACTAATCCGGATTACTTGCCGGATTATAAGAGCTCTCACATACGATCGGGGCAAGATCGAGCCAGGTATTAGAGCAGAGGATTGGACCGGGCTCGCACGCTCGAGCCCGAAGTGAAAAACGGTGGGGTGGCCAAAGTTCCAAAGGGTTCGTTGATCCTCCGCCCTCGATTCAAGCGACATTAAAAGTCTGCTAAAACGAAATTATTAATTATGTATACGATACGGCAATTTTATGTCGCATAATTGAATAATTTGCAGCGAACAAAAATTACAATATTTTCCGTTCGAGTGAGTTATTCTTTTATTTGTACTTTCTCTTTTCCCTCCAGTTTTATTTGAAAAAAAAAATAATAATAATAGTTCTCGTCGCAGACTGCAATGAAGAATGAAAAGAAAAAAAAACTGTAATATTGATCGAATGTAATGTTTCTCTCTTTCACGCAAAGTCGACAAACCGAGACCAGCAGCGGTGAGACTCGAGGAAATTTTTTCTGTTTTATTGCATGAAGAATTTTCAAATCAACTTTTGTTCTCTTTGTAACCACATTTAAGTTCCATTGAAACACAGAAGAGGAGAGAGATGGAAAGAGAAATACGGATATAGGTATACAATTTTGCACTTAAAAGGGCAATTCGAGCGTGCGGACTATTCCGTGAGACGTTTGGCGACGTTTTTTTTTTTTTTTTCCTTAATTTCTCTTATGAAAGACGGGACGAAGTGGTTTTTGCTCATAGCGGAAGAGTTTCTTTGCCTTGGCGATAGACGAGCGACGGAAGCCGTGAAGAGCCCTCATGGCTCATTCAGACTGCCACAGCGATCGCGGAATACGACTCTGCGAGCGACCGAGACGAGAATACATCTTGTGTCTCGTTTGCTCTCGCGGCCGAGGATGTGAGCCCGTCGCTTTCCGCAATCGTAGCTTCAGTCAGAATGAGCCCTCAGCATCTTGTGTATATACCGTTTCATATTTCATTCGAACTCTTTGCGCACCAGTGCCTCGACTGTGACGCTCAAGTTCTATGTACACCGGTTGACTTTTTCCCTCTTTTCTTCTCTTTCTTCTTCTTCTTTTATATTGGTAATTGCAAAGCAATAGATATAACTTTCAACTTTCTTCGGTGATTATAACCTCGCAAAGAGATCTCTTCTGCGCCTCATTTACTTAAAGTCTCACGATAATTTCTTTTTTTTTTTTTTTATTCAACTCTGTTATAAAACTTGAAAGATTTTTCAATATTCAAATAAAGCGAAACTTTCACGATTCCGCGGGACGGTTTTTATATTTACTTGTCTCCGCGGGATAGAGAGGGAAAAAAAAGTTTGACTTTTATTTTGCCATTATGCGCTCAAGCTTCTCTCGGTTAATTTCATCGTTGACATATTTTCGCTTCGCCAAATGAAAGAAAAAAAAAAATTTCACCTCGCTTTATTGTAACGCAATGCATCTTCCGTTATATTCCCAGTTGTTTTTTCGTTCAACGAATTTCGCGCAAGCCCCAACGAATATTATGTCGCACGAAGTTAAAAAAAAAAAAAAAAAAAACAAGCATCGGGTACCATTTTCAATTTAATTTCGAACAATTCCATGACGCGAATTATTTTTGTCCACTGTCAAGAAGAAAATAAGTCGTTTTGAAAAAAACGCATGGTCGATTTTCCAGCTCGTCTGTGTGTATATGCGTGTTCGGGGAGCAACTAAAAAAAAAATAAAAAAAAAAATTAGTCACGGTTTCGCTGTTCGAGAGCGCAAGCAACAATGGCAACGGCATTGCAGCCGCGACCAAAAGCCAACACGAGTTGCGTGATTTGTACGTGCTCGGTGTCGGCGCGCGAGGCCGGAATTAGCCGGGTGATCTATGCCCCGCGTTTCGAATTAAATCAGGTGCATATTTCGCTTGATAAATGGGCGTGTTTAAAGCCTCCAACGGCCGGCAATACACACACCAGACTCATGCTGCCACTCGACTCTTTCTCTTTTCTCTCGCTCGTGGCGCGATGCGTTTATATATATAACCCTTTCGACAATGATTAAATATCGCTGGTGATTGTCGTTATTTTTCAATGCCGTCCCTTCCCCCACCCTCCAATTCTCTCCTCCCCCTCCGCACAATTGTTGTTGTGCATCAACATGGAACTAGCGCACGAGCAGGGAGCCGGATGAAGAGCGCCCCTCGAATACATACTAGCATTAAATGATTTAGTGCATGATCAAATGGCTCGTGATACACGAAATACAATGAAATGATGAATAGAAAAATAAAGCAGGATCGCGTCCTGCTGAAAATTTTTATTTTCAATCGCATATACATCGCGTGGTATAAATCGATTCGTTTATTTCTCGACGCAAGGTTTTAATCGGGATTTTAGAACTATAAGAATAATCCGCTTCTCCAAATAATCCTCATTCTGCCGAAAAAAAAAAACTCAATGAATTTCTCCAGCGCGATTCGTCGTCGATTCTCTTGTGCCCAAAGACACGTCACCGGAGAATCGCATTAAGAGGATTTACCGAATCAATTCTCCGCTTTGGGGTTTATCTTAATTTTGACGTAAATTTTCTCTTTGCCCCAGCGATATCTTAATTTATGTTTTCAATTCGATACCTCGTATATTTCTTACACGATTCCCGTCCAGTTTTGAGTATTACTCGTACGAGTTTTCACAGAGTAATTTGACGCGAATGAGCGACAATTTTTTTGTCCCATGATGCGATTAACGAAACGAGTATAAACGAGGACACGGAGATTCTTTTCATGACGAGTCTGCCAAGCCGTAAATGGAATCGATCGTCGCAGAGGCAGAAATAAGGAACGAGTGGAAATTTCTTTTTCTTTTTTTTTTCTTTATTGATTGGAAACGGGGCTAGGTCGTCCGAGTGAACCTGATGCTACGGGCAGCCATAAAACATTGATCCAGTGTTCGAATACCGCGACTATAACGGGAATATAACGCGTGTAT
>JABMBV010048064.1:0-14237 GCA_018906735.1 Mesochorus sp. PSUC_FEM 10030011
TGTTTATATCTTACTTCATTTGAAAGTTCGATGATTTTTTTAAATGCGAACTAGAATATGTTGGACTTACCTTTCATCACTTGGCGTTTTTTTTCAGTTTTATAAAACTGTTTTGTTTTTGATTTCTCGATCCGAAGACCGCTTTTTAAGAGTTTTGTACGGTTCAGCACGTCAAAACGAGAAGTTTTCGCGCAAAAACACGAACACATAGCCAGAATATGGATAAATTTCGCTGTTTGTGGCTTGGTAGCGGCCACCAGAAACAGTTCTTACCGTTATTTCGCCTGCCAGAGCGCTTTCCGTCATCGAATCAACGAGAAAACGCAGTTTCTGCTGTTCCCGCCTTGGAAAATCAGTTTTTTGAGCTCAGAAGCGTAAATCTGGTCAGAAAAAGGTTTGACACCCTCTTGCGAAGCTTGGAATTTACCAACGTAGAGAGTTTCAGCTTCTATAAAACTCTCGACAGCATATTTCTCGATCCGATGATCGCTTTTTAAGGGTTTTGTACGGTTCAGCACGTCAAAACGTCTAGTGTTCGAGCAAAAACACGAAATTATGGCCAGAATATGGATGAATTTCGCTGTTTTGTGGATTCGAATCGGCCACCACAGACAGTTCCTACCGTTATTTCGTCTACCAGAGAGTTTTCTATCGTCGAATCAACGAGAAAATACTTTTTCTGCTGTTCCCGCGGTGGAAATTTAGTTTTTTGAGCTGAGAGGCGTAAATCTGGTCAGAAAAAGGTTTGATACCCTTTTGCGGAGCTTGGAATTGAACAACGTAAAAGTTCTATATAAAACTCTCGATAGCATATTTCTCGATCCGAAGACCGCTTTTTAACAGGGTTTGTTTATATTAAATGATCTAAACATCGTTGCATTTCAGCCGAGTCGCGCACGTGCATCCTCTTAAAAAGGGTATGTTTACATTAAATTATATAGATCTTTTCCTTGAGTAGGAGGGATGTTTTGTCATTTTCCGTTACGAGTTAGGTGGGGGTGGGGGAATGTTTGAATTTGTCGCGACACGTCAAGTGTTTCCGTTTTTTTCCCGTGTTTTCGAATTTGTCGCGACACGTTTTTGTTTAGTCTAACATACCGCTGTAGACATCGGGTCTTGTTCCATCTTCCACTCAGAAAGTCGTAAAAAAAAAAAAATGTTTTACATGATGGACTGCAGTTGCCTGCGTCGGCACGCACCAAGTGGTGGGAGGGTCAAGTGTCAGCTACCACTATTAGTAGGACGGTTGGGAAAAAAATCTGTCGCAATACGTTGCATCTGATTTGCTAGCGCTTTTCCCTCCTTCTTTATCTTGATGATATTGTCGGGGGGGTGTAGCATAATCCTTTCATCATTCGTTAATTCAACGTCGAGATGAATCCTATGAACGAAATGCTACTCGTTTGTCGTGTCAAAGATCCGTGGGAGTTAACTAAAGCCGAGTTAAACGTTATATCGAAGGCTAGTATTCTAAAATACTGGGGAAGGCAAATGCATCACTTGTGGGATCGGTTACCTGTACGTCTCAGAACAGATCATGACGTATTATTACATTTACCCTGCATGGAACATTGGAATACAGCCGATATGAGAACTCATATAGATGGACCAGCACCACGTCGTTTGGATTGTGAAAAGTGTCGTTTGAAGGAGTGGGAGTCTGTGGGAAACCGTAAAGTAGACAAAAATTGCGGTGAAAAGTTGAAAAAAGGCGGAGTTAATAAGGGCTGAAAGAGGAGGTGGGGGATATATTTTTTGGTGGAAGGGTAGTCTGGTGCAGCTTTATAAGACTGATCCTCCGGGTTTCGAGCACAATAAGTTAAAAAAAGCCATGCAAAGCAGACGTGCCGAGCTCAAACAACGTATCGAAGTACTGTTAAAAAATATTCTTGAAGTTCAAGAACTGATAAAAACGCGATCGGACCTCCGTTACGTCGAATTAAGCATTCTCAATCTTGAACTCGATATCTCACGCAAATATAAAAACTATGGATCTCTCGACGATCAACAAAGTGGGCAAGTTGGAGGAGAACTTCCTTCCTATGAAGAAGTTGAGGGATCTGGAACTTCAGAAAGACTATCTGGTCAGTAAGCTCAAGATCGTACGGACCAAATACGGCGAGAGGGTTATCGTCGAGATCAACAACGAATTCGGTGTATTCCTACCGGAGAGACTGATGGCTGTTTTCAACGAGGATTCCAATCTACTGGATAATATGGGTGAAGCAGCCAAGAAGGGACATCTCTTCATGATATTTCATGGTGGAAAATACAACAACGTCGAATTCAAGAATGCTGCTTAATATCTTGCAAAAAAAAAAAAAATTTACAAAATATTGAAAAAATTAATTATCACATTGTATGTTTAGTATAAGACTGTTTCTGCTGTAAGGGGGGAGGGTGTAGAGAAATAAAAAATATTTACAAAAATATATCTATAGCTTGTTTGATTTATTTTAAAAAAATTGCGTTTACACAGAGCATTATATACATTAAGCCATTTCTTCAAGGATTTCACATTCTCCGTTGCACAGTTGAATTTTTCGGTATGATGCGGACAATGGCTGGAAGGCGGTACTTTCGGTAATTTTCGCAACGAAGGACATTCCAGCGTTTCCAAATCAACGATGGTTAATTCTGATGTCGATGAATCCATGAAGTCGGTCAACCATCTTTTCTTTTCCAGACCTTTCACGTAAATCACTCGAGCTGATTTTAGGATAGTCACGATTATTGTTTTAGCTGTTTCGTAGGGTATATCACCAGAGTTCCATGATATCCCGTGAAAATTGCGCTCGAGCCACGAATTCATGAGTCGGTATTTCATCGGTAAAGTTTGCCATCCGCATGGTGGTGCGAAAAGATGTGTCAACGGTTGAATCGTATCATCACTGTCGGCTGTTATCATAGCCATTTCCTTGAGAACAAACTTGTCAATAGGCTGTTTGAATCCTTGAATATCGATAATCAGCTCCATGGTGTGCACGCTCAAGCGACAGGGAAGAAACTGGCTTGACTTTTTCATGATAGCGATGGTGGCTTTGGAGGCTTCATACGATTTTTTTCACCCCTCCACTAATCGGGTTGTATTCTACTATTCTGTCATGCAGAATCAAACAGTATGCGGATGTTTCAGTGGGAAAATTATCCTTCGCTTCAAACTCTAGACGAACATCGACTGGACCGGATTTCAATGAATCGTTTTGCTTCGAGCAATCGATTACAATTAATGGGGCATACTTTAAAAATTGTCTCTTGTTCAGCAACGGTTGAGCCTCTTTACCGTAATAACATGATTGAAAATTCGCATACATCTCGTAAAGCAAAGCGTACTGATTCTGATTGATATTAAGATTCAGGCTTCCGTAGGGATAACATTGCGAATTTAAGTACAATTTCACATCACTTATATTACAATGATCGAAATGACTCGCATTCTTGTCAGCTTTATTTTTTCGTTTTGTCTGGAAGCCCAAAATTACATATCGAGGTTTTTCCAGTTGCGAAGACGTCTTGACTGTCCACACATGTTTTGTTGTCGTGGGGAGTAGTGGATACTCGTATAATTCCCAAGTTCGAAAACTCATTGGAATCGAGGCGTCTTTAGCGATAAAATTTAATAGTTTGATTTTTCGCTGATCTGAGATCGTCACATACGGCAAAAGCCATTCTATTTTATAAATAGAAATTTTGAAATCTTCAGCAGCCGTTTGTATCACTGCGTTAACATCACTCTTCGATCGAGATAAAATTAGTTCATGTTTGGCATTGATGACAATTTTTTGATAATCTTCGGTAAATCCAAAAATAGAGCTAAGAGGTATGCACACATCGAAGTAACCTCTCTCGCTAGTCAACTTATCAGTACCATCTTCTTGAGCATCCATCCATCCAGTATTTTCCATTAACGAGCTTTGACCGGGATGTCGCGATACATACCCCTTCATTAAACTCGTGAGACCGACATTTTTGTTTCGATCAATTTCTATACCGTTAAGTTCGTATCGAGCCTCCTCAAACAGATGGCAAATAGCATTATTTACAAGATTCGTCGTCTCAGCAACAACATCCCCTGCTGATTTGACAAGTCTTCCGCTTATATGAAGGAAACTCTTGCTAGGTAGTACACTGAGGTCTTGATGTTGAACCGCTATTCTGATTTCATCGCTATTGTTGAATGTCGATGACGCATAAGGCTGATGAGCATGAATCTCACACCGCACTATAGATTCATCGAATACAACGGGTGTCTGAACATTTATTACTTCTTCTTCTTCCATGGTATATGCCCGCAGCAACAAAAGCAAAATACTCGAAGAAAATATCGATTTACAATTTTTTTTCTCTGCGCTTGACGACAACTGTTAGCCCCAAATTCTTCAGAAGCTGCACGTTTTGACGTGTTAGCACTTTGAGCGCAACTCGACGACTGACCGGATTCGCCCATTGTCGCTTATTATTATTATCATAGACAATCTTTCTATTAAAAACGATACCCATTATTACTATTATTACTATTACTATTATTATTATAACTAAGCTGCTTTTACATGTAACCGTATTGTTATAACTTCTCCACGGAAATTAACTAGATTTCCTTCCTGATCGACTATTCGCAATTGAATATGATCAACTGTTTTACCGACAATCGGCAGATAAATTACGTGTGATGGTACTTCGATAATTTTATATCCCGGCGGCACAGAGGGAAAAAATTCGTGAATCGTGTGTACTTTTCGCTCATTGATGTAAGCACCACTCGTAAGATTACATTCGACTCGTAAGGCGTTTACTTTGAGAATGGCCACTGGAAGGTCAGATTCGTGGCTTTTATTTGCCAACAAGATACGTTGAGTAAAGCCTAGTAGCCTACCAATCGAATCATTGGGTGTAAAGTCTATGTCACGGTCACATCTGATTCGACTACGTAGTGTATTATTATTCGGTTTGATTTCAATGGTGACTTTCTTATCACTCAACACTTGTCTTATATAATTCTCAATATCCTCAAGTTCGTAGCTACCGGTAGGCACGGTGATTATATCCTCACCCACGTGAAATTTGTTGTTACCCACATCTATGTTGGGAATAGAGTTGAACGTTAACAGTTCCACAAGCCCTAAAGTATAGTTTTTGTTCGGGGACAATTCGATAGGTGGAAAATATTGCGCCTCGAGAACGGATGACGTTCCAGATATCGTTAATGTAAAAGTATCATTCATGATGTCTGATTTGCAACTAAATGTAAAGCATTATGAAATACCTTTATATAGAGAATAATTGTCTTTACGAGTAAGCTGATTACATAGAAATTTAAGACATAAATGACCGCATTCGACTGTACCATAGTTTTGGTATTGATTATAGTTGTAGTTGACGCTACCGACGCCTATGTAGTTCATAAATTCTTCTGGTGGTGGAAGATCACCGAAACTATCAAAGTACATTACTTGATTTAATTGTTTTTTATATGCAACCCAGTGCGTACCCGGTCCGACATTATCATCGAGATTGATAATCGCAGATTCATACTTGTAAGGTCCACTTCTCGGTAATTCGTTGCGCATGAAAACTCCCCTAAAGTGTGGAGTTTTCATTATTTTAGTATACTTTAATAGATCGGTGTCGGTTAGCGGGCGACGTGGCAGCGTCACTTTACGTTTTTTGATTCGATCTGAAGTCCAAATCCCTTCTTGTAGGGCTTCAGATATAATCCTTTTCCCAATGCTATGGCCTCCATTGTTCTATTATGCCGTTTATTTTCCTCCAAATTTTGCTTAGCCGCTTGGGCAGCTTTCACAGCTTTGGCAATATTCGCAGTACCACCAGCTAGAGCTCCCGCAGCGCTGAGCCCGGCAAAAATAGGCACGAGAAATGGTAGAAAACCACCGACTTTTTTTGGTACAGGCAAAATTCGAGGGGGTACACGCAATTTGCTCTTGCCACCAACTTTCTTGATGGCTGCTCGTGCGCCCCTGAGAGCCGATTTAATGAGCACGCGGGAATCCTTACTCTCCGGCATCGTTTTCCTGGCAGCACCAATAATTTTTTTAAGCCCCACCCTCTTTCCCGATTTCCCAACTCCCATTCCGAACTTTCGTTTAGCCTTCATGATATTTGTGACACTCCAAGCGGCAACTTTTTCGTCTATGCTAGAGTCTTTAGCTAATACCCGTTTCCAGGCGATGTCAGCCAAAATCTTGTCCGCCGCGTGTCGAGCTTCAATGTTTTCCCTATTTTTTGAATAAGCGATGTCGTGCTCTTTGCAGGCTGCGTCTAGCGGATTGATACCGGAATCACCCCGAGCTAGGCGTTCGGCTAACCTCGTACCGGGTCCACAGTACTGATAACCCGGCAGATGCAATTCAATCGGGAGTTTATTTATCAACTTGTTAACCAAACCGTTACCACGCTTTTTCCGACTTATCGTCATAATCCAAGGAAAGATGACAAACAACTGAGTAATTTTACTTATATATCTCACTTTTATACGTTTTTACGTCAGTCAACAGAAGCATGAGGTTCAAGAAACAATCGGTTGACCTACCGGTCGTTAATTTCGACAAGTTCATACAGCAAAACGATACACCGAAAAAACATGGTAATTTATTACCAAATAGCGTTCGTGCTGTATTCTGCGGACCGTCAAATTGTGGTAAAACAAATGCTCTACTGACCCTCATAACTCATCCGAACGGATTACGTTTTGAAAACGTTTACATCTACTCCAAATCTCTCAAGCAACCGAAATACAAGTTACTGGAAAAATTACTCGAATCTGTGAATGGTGTTGAATATTTTCCCTTCAATGAGAATGAACAAGTCGTGCCACCTAACGATGCAAAACCGAACTCCATATTTGTTTTCGATGATATAGCCTGTGAAAAACAGGATAATATTCGAGCCTATTTTTCCATGGGTAGACACGAAAATGTCGACTGTTTTTATCTTTGTCAAACTTATGCTCGCATTCCAAAACATCTTGTGCGTGATAATGCGAATCTATTGATATTATTCAAACAGGATGATATGAACCTCAGGCATGTATACAATGATCATGTGAATACCGATATGTCCTATGAAGAATTTAAAACATTATGCTCATCTTGTTGGGTTGATAAATATGGATTTCTTATGATCGATAAAGATAGTGAACTTGATAGGGGTCGATATCGGAAGGGGTTTGACTGTTTTGCAAGTATAAAAAAATAATAAATATCCAGCAACGATGCCAACGAGGAGTAGTAGTACTTCAGATTTAGTGCGGGCAACATGAAGAGTGAAAATATTACTAAAGAAAGTGACGTTTTGCGCCAAATAGTAAAAGCTAGTGATGCGATTCGTCGGAAACATCGGGCATTAAAGATGGGGCGCGAGGTCAACGAGCAAACGATGCACGAAGCTTTGAAACCAATAGTCGAGCCGTTGGAAAAATTGGTGGAATCATCTCACGTAGTAAAGAGACGTGATAAAGCGTGGATAAAGAAGAATAATAAGAATGAAATTAAGAGGGAAATTAAAGATGAAATGAAAAGAGGTGAAAAAAATGAGAAGCGTGGAGATCTGAAGGAGGACTCGACCACCAACGTTATGAACATAATGGATGAGGACGAGGACGGATTCGATGAATCTTTCAAGTCGGCCCACGGTGATGTTCATGACGACGACGACGACGACGATGAAAACGACGATGAGGACAAATTTGAAGCTGATAATGAAGCTTTAAAAAATACTTTACCCCCCGATGATCATAATGTCGATTCAAGCGCTGTTGCAATAGATAAATTAATTAATAAATATCTTGAATTATTACAATCGAATCGAAAGAATGATCTAGATTGCTCTTATGGTGTAAGAATGCTCAGTAAGAATAAGTTAATGATTGGAAATGCTCCAATAGACTTTCAACCTGATTTCATTCTTATAGGCGATACCAAGTATAAAAAAACTGTAGGGCTTATTGAACTTTTATTCAAAAAAGAGCCTAATGATTCTCAAATTAGCCGCGAAGATTTCGAGAATTATGGTTCCATCGTTATTGGAACCTTCGCTCATAAAAAATATTACAGAGCTAACGAGTCGATTCGTGACAATAAAAGTTTCAAGTTTACCCATTATATCGAGAAAATACTTAAAGATCATAGACATATGGGAAAAGGGATGCTGCAATATAAAGTAGCAAAAAAAGATGTGAAATATGATTATGTTTATTGGGATGATCCAAATGAGCTGGTAAACCGCCTTCGTCTACTGTTAGCATCCCAAGCGGCAGGAAATTCATCGCACACAAATGAAATCACATCGATAATCGAAGAATTACGCGAGGCTGGAATTATTCTATAAAATAACGATGTTGCAGCAATTATCGTCAGTCATGTTTCGACAGTCGGGCAAAGTGGACGGTTCGGCTTCGTATAAGCGAATCAAAAATGATACGGAGAAAGAATCCAACAATTCTTCGGGAAAACAGTCGAACAGTCAATGTACCGTTTATGAAAATGGACGATGCATATGTGGTGTAGGAGAACGTCATAAGCTTCTGCCTAATAATAAAGCTACTTCACAACGAGATAAATAAAGGGAATGGTGGTTGAGCTGAAAGATGAGTGTCGATGTGTTTGGGCGACAACTGGATAGGAGCGTAACGAATCGAACAGCAGGACCTGCAGGAAGACCGGGTATCGGTTTTAAGTTGACCGCCGACGGTCATTATGACCTGGAAAACAAACGACTTTGTAACATTGCCACATCCGAAGAAGATTGTGACGCAATCAACTTGAACGTTCTTACAATTAAATTTCGCGATACTATTGAACTCTTACGCAGTGAAATTGATAATGTTAAAATATATTTATTAAACGTTATCAATATTTTGCGTTCTGATGTGGAAAATCGGGAAAGTTCGGCTATTGTTGGTGTCTTGCGAGCTGAAATTGAAAATGTTAAAACACGCCTATTGAGCGTCGTTGATGTTCTACGCACTGATACAAAAAATAATGAAAAAACAATCCTCGATATGTTGGCAAAAATCGATGTTCGATTGACGCACATGGAATTTATACACCTCGAAGCTATCAGGCAAAAAAAGATAAAATTAGCTTGAGTAGCGTAAAAATGAGTGAAAGAAAACGAGAGCTGGTGCAAGAACTCCATAAACCTGCACGACGAAATTATCGTCGTCGCCGTGTTGATGTACGCGGTTTGGATGAGACTTGGCAAGCGGATCTCGTTGACATGTCAGCTTACGGATCGCAAAATAAGAACCACAAGTTTCTGCTTACTGTCATTGACATCTTCTCGAAATTCGCCTGGGCAGTGCCAATCAAGACCAAGAACGCTGTGGATACAACAAATGCTATGCGTTCTATACTTGCAAAGGGACGCATACCAAGGAATTTGCATGTCGATCGGGGCAGAGAATTTTATAATGCCAACTTTCAAGCTCTTATGAAGAAGCATAATATTCATATGTACTCGACATTTAGCAACTTGAAAGCATCAATTTGTGAACGTTTCAATCGTACATTAAAGAATAAAATGTGGCAGCAGTTTAGTCTTCGTGGAACTTATAAGTGGATTGATATTTTAGATGAATTAATTTCATCATACAATAATACTTTCCATCGCACTATTTCATTGAAGCCAAAAAATGTCTCAATGAAAAATGCCGAAAGTTTGCTTCAGCGAGTTTACAAGAAACCTGTTAAATATATAGTGAAAGAAAAATTCAAAGTTGGTGATAAGGTTCGAATCAGCAAGTATAAGAATGTATTCTCTAAAGGATATACACCGAATTGGACAACTGAAGTATTCACGGTAGTCAACGTGGTAAAAACCAATCCTGTCACATACAAGTTGAAAGATTATCAAAATAAGCCAATCGCTGGTGGTTTCTATGAGCAAGAACTTCTGGGTGTTAAACATGATGATATTTATTTGATCGAAAAAGTGTTAAAGAAACGATCAAACAAACTTTATGTAAAATGGCTGGGATTTGATAATTCCCACAATACCTGGATAAACAAATCAGATTTATAATTTTAGTGTTGTTTATTTTCTATAATAATAATAATAGTAATCATATGTTTTTTAGTAATAATTTTATGTTAGTGATCATAATGTAAATTAGTTTATAAGAGAAAATAAATAATCTTTCTATAATATAATGAAAACTCATATTTATTTGTAGCCCTCCTCCTTCTATCTCTCTCTCTCTCCCTCTCTCTCTTTTTTTCTCTCACTTTCTTTGTTTCGCTCGGTCACTAATTCCACAACAGACGAGATACTGTTTTCATTTTCTATAACGAATCCCTCACACACATGCACATATGACCTATCGACTGGGACTCCCCATGGAGTGTCAAGTGGAACATGCCACTTGTAGCACCAAAGCTGAATAATCGAATTTTACGTATTTCTTTTTATTCTTTCACGCCCTTTTGCCTGTCCTCCGTCTGTCTGTCTGACTATTTGTCTGTCTCTATCTCTCTATCTTTCTCTATGCAGTTTTTGAGAAAAAATCTTTTCGAAGACTAGCCATTAGTTCTCGAGACGCGACCGTGGTCAGTTATTTTTGTCTTCCTCTTTGTGTGAATTTCAAACGACAATTGTACATCATGATTTTCAATGATGATCATGTCTACTTGTTATTTGTTATTTTGGTAACAAACAATCCATTTCGTAATCGTCTACCGATATTAGAAATCGACCGGCTGCGATACATATTGCGCGAAATAATTGTGTACAAGTTAAAAGATCTTCTAATAATTGGGGAAAACGTGAGTGGGTGTCTGGCAGAACTATATCGTGATATATTTAGTGAACTTTATGATATCCTAAAACGTTTGAGTGAAGTGTCGTGTGATGGATCAGCAGAAAGTGCGTTATCATTAAGCGGATCATCAACGGCAACATTTATTCCGAACTACGAAATTGAAATTATTGGGGAAATTAATCGGAAAAGAAAGATTACCGATCGATCGGTGTCCCCGACATCATCATCCGAGATTGAAATCATTGGGGAAACTAATCGGAAAAGAAAGATCACCGATCGATCGGTGTCTCCGATATCATTATCATCATCATCATCATCAACGACATCATCGCTCTCTTTACCACCATCACCGCTACCATATACCAGTGACGATCGGTATGTTTCCGACGATTCGATAATTTTGTTCGATGAAACAACCTGCGCCGATACCATCCGATTCTTACAACCATCGCCACCACCGCCTATCGAAGAAATTGTTATTTCCGACGATTCTGAATCGGATGAATCCGAGGCTACACCGAATGAAATTTCACCACCACCACCACCATCTCCACCGATGGAAAATTCCATATCCGATGCCGATTCTATCGATGATTTTTGGGATTTTGCAACGGAAGAAGAGCGTCAGATTGCAAATGATCGGGCGCTCGCTATGCTTCTTGCGGATACGGATACCGAAGAAGAGGAAGAAGAGGAAGAAGAGGAACGACGACAACAACGACAACGACAACAATACGAACGTGAAGGAGAGGATGAAATGGCAACATCGGACGAGGAGGATTATTTGACAGGCGTCATAAGGCGCCGGTGGGGTCCGTTAGAAGAATAATGGTGAGGAAAAAAATATGATACAATATATAGAGATTTTTTAAAATGACGAAATATATTCATATATTGTTTTTTTATTTTTCAGATTTCAACGATCGGGTTTACATAGAAATATCGAAAACCAAATATAAATATATACAAAATAAATGATTTTTTATACAAATGTATACTTTTATATATAAAAAATAACTAATAAATAAAAAATTCTCTTTTATACAAAATTTAACATGTACCATATCCTCTCGTTATCTCTCTTTCAACGATTCTATTGTTTATATCCCCACGGTAAAGTATCTGTATCACCATCGGACGGCAACAATCTTTTATCATCATTCCAACTAAGAGCCAATTTTTGCTGTTTTATCGTTTCAACATTATGCTTCGAACTCCGAATTAAACATTGACTCTTAGTTATGTTCATATGGTAAAATAAACAATTTTTGTAGTCATCAAAGGTTATTTTATTTAGAGCTGAATTCTTAACTCCCTTTGCACGTTTTTTGACTTTTTTTTCTTTTTCCTCACCCATAACCCTATATGCATACAATTTGGCTCTGAGACCTACGAATTCCGTCATAATTTTTCCATTATTCTCATCTTTCATGAGACCTAAAACCTTTTTGTTAACGAGAGGTATGTCATATATATTATTCGGAGCATAGTCGGACGTATCAAATTTCCTTATATCTAGCTTTATTTGCTCAAACACGTTCGGTGTTAATATATGATAGATAAGACTGTCAGTATCAGTGTATAATAGTTTCACATTTTCTCTAAATACCTCTTTCATATAATTATAATGAAAATCGTATATATATATTTTTGAAATGTCGAGGATTGCAAATCCTACATAAATTGGTTTCATAAATTTAACTGATGGTCTATTTAGTTCGATTATCACCATGTCATCGTCAAATACGGTACAATTGTGGAATGTTGGCTTAGCGATGTATGCTCTAGCACCATACCGTCCATGCCATTTAGTTACTAATTTTACATCTCGATGTTTTCGTGGATTCTCCATCGTTTTTCCAAAAACTGCATTATTCATGAGCTTGTAAAAATTTTTCGCAAACTCATTTTCTGATTTCTTGCGCATTTCTGTATTCAATTCGATATATTCTTTTAACCAAGGTCTTTGCTGAAATTGTAAGACTCGATGAATTTTTGTTAATCTTAGGCCTAAACTGAGACATTGTTTTAAATTGTAATAATGTATTACATATCGATTTTTAGGTAATAGAGTAGTCATTAATTTCGCCTTGCCATGCTTTAAAATTGGTGGTACATAGTGTTCAGGGCACAACGGTAAATCTTTATGACGCTCGTGAAGTTCCTTCGGGTATTCGAGGTCAACTTCAAATATATAACCCATGGTGGAATCATTAGGAATATTCGGAATATCCAATTCAAGTGGGTTTTCCACCCATCCGAATGATCCATAAGGTAAAGGTAAGCTCATCGCTACTCCGTACAAATTATTTACATCATAGTACATGATGTATGATTCGGGGATGGTTTCATCATAATCATCCATGAATCGGTTGTTCGCTTTCGCATACCTATTGGTGCATTGGGCGACACCTCCACGAATACCTTTTTCAATGAACAATAACATATCAACATCCGTAAGTAAATCAAGTTCTATACGAGTACATTTTAACATTGCGTCAAATGCAAGTCCCGGTGCAGTATAATAATGCATCGGATCTAAATTGTACGTCATGGAGCAGTTTCTTCGGAAATTCTCAAAAATGTCTGCTAATAATAAAATATCAGATTTTAAATAGAGGTCTGAATATTCCCCGAGAGATTTAACGTTAAACTCACGCCAAACATTCTGTGCGTGGGAGTAATCTTCGACTGTAATGTCCGTATCATTCAATTGAGAAAAAAACTGTTCTTTTGCAGGTAATTCTCGGTCATCGAGTTTTTCCCAGCAATCGAGATAATCATACGGGAAAACTCCTTTCCTCGTCAATAAATTGAATTGTGTCATATTACTGCAATGTTTTTTGGTGATGTGTTTCTTATTATTGGGCAAATAAGATGCTAATCTTTCAATGCTATCTGACATGAATCTGTAAGAATCGATGAATCGAAATTGTACTATGGTTCCCTTTACATTCTTCGAGAATGATATATATTTATCTTTATTGATTGGCAATAAACTGATTGTACCCTCGAAAACTGTTGCTAATGCTCGAATCAAAAAATGTGCATCATAGCCGGACAAATTGTGAAATATTACAGGAATTACGTATGAGTTTGTATAATTTAAATTACAGTTTTGATGCGCAGCACCTCGAAACTTTCCAGTAAAATGACAATGATCCCGAACTCTCACATTTTCTGGATTGAAAGGCTTTTCACAAATATGGCATACTTTTGCAGAGTTAAAGTCTCGATTCATTGCATCAGTCAATTTTTCCATTTGCACAATATATTTTAAGCGCGTATTTACATCAAGCGCTATCCGATTTAATTCCATCATGAAAAGTTCAATGCATTTCGGGCCTCTGAAAAATGTATATTGTGAGAGATCATCTGAGTAATTGCAATGAAAGTAAAATCCCACACTATGAGGCACATGTTTTTGATAACCATTACTATTTGCACCAATTTTTGTATTTAT
>JABMBV010048175.1:0-14236 GCA_018906735.1 Mesochorus sp. PSUC_FEM 10030011
ATCGAATTATTATGTATTTGAAAATTT
This sequence comes from Mesochorus sp. PSUC_FEM 10030011, assembly GCA_018906735.1. Classification (NCBI taxonomy): domain Eukaryota; kingdom Metazoa; phylum Arthropoda; class Insecta; order Hymenoptera; family Ichneumonidae; genus Mesochorus; species Mesochorus sp. PSUC_FEM 10030011. The sequence goes on from JABMBV010048175.1 coordinate 28, forward strand.
TACTTCAGTTTCTTAAATTTATAATATTTTCAAAGCTGCTGGAATTGGTTATAATCTATTTAATTTTTTTTACACGCACACATTTCAAATCAATGGGATAAAAATTAATGGAAAAGGGAAATAAGCTATTAAGATTGCTTATAGGCTTGTCCTCCTCCAAAATAGTTTTAGAATTTTATTTTTATATAGTTTAAACGTTATTTAAGCTAACGGAAAAAATTAAAAAATAATCTTTAGTAGTATAACTTCTTAACCTTTACTTACCACACTGGGGTCCTAAAGAGGCCCAAACTTTTTTTTCTTAATTTTCGTACGTTAATGTTAGGTAAAAGGACAATTTTTAATTATATTAAAATTTAATTTTTGGGTTTCATAACCGATATTATATTAAAAAACAAGCTTTTAATAAGTTCCAAAAAAATTAGGAAGCAAAAAATAATGAAAAGTTTATATTTTGTAAGTTTTTGACGCTATGGGATCCAATTTTACCTCAGTGTGACAAGTACGTGATTTCAGAGAAGTATGACAAATTTAAGAGTTCAATATGATTATGCCACTTGTCATTAAAAAAAAATGTTTTTCTTTAGCAAAAAAAACATACTCAATAGCTATTATATATGAAAAAAAAAGAGAAGGAAAGCGATTTTTCGATCGATATGTCAAGTGTGCTATAAGTCATTTTCGCGTGTCCGCAATTGAACGTTTCCGTTTCTCACGAATGAGCTTACTAATCCGCGAAAGTGAGTTTTCTACATTCTCACATGATACATTCGCATGTACTCATTTGTATCTATATACAGGCAGACAAATAGCGTGGCTCGGAATTTGGGCTCGCGTGCGAGTTATCCGATAAGGAGAAGAGTATAGAGAGCGCACCGAATGGTATATACGTACAGCGAAAGGTTTGCGTGACGTTTACAAGCCCTTTCTAGCTCTGAGTATGTTTCATGTCGTAGAAACAAATATTCGAGTCTTGGCTCGAATTCTTCGAGTCTCGTATATTTATAAAATGCTTAAACCTCGATCGTCTTTTAGAATGCTCCAATCAATATTTTACACGTCTCTTATTATCGTAAAAAACATTTTTTTTTCGGCGTTTTATCTGCCCTCAGATTAAAAGATATACTTGAACATAAATTGGGATTTTTCTTACACAAAAATAATTGTCGTAGAATTTTAGTTTTCGAATTTTTAATACTCTTACCACGTCAGATGTGACGTATGATTGTGATGTAGTGATGTAGTACATATCATAATAATTATGCCGCAAGTTCCTCCTTAAGAAATAATGAAAAACTCAATAGTAGTATGTTGTTAACGACGATAACATCTTAAAGCACAAGAAGCAAAAAATCGTATAAAACTATAGAATGTACTTAACAAATGCATAGCATAATTACTTAATCACGATATACTAATTAATTTCATCGCTATGCTCAGTATTTTCCATAATAATTACATGTAACTTTGAAAAATAAAAACGATATTTTTCAACAAAGACAACAAATTTGAAAACAAGTTTCATTTTACAAAAATAGTTCGTCGCTATATATACTAAAACTGTATATGATGGGTTATGTGTTGGCCTGCAATTGTATGAATACGGTGCTTAGTGGTATGTTACAATGCTGCCTCTGTGTCAATTCATCGATACAGACATGTCAATTTAGGGATTCTGAGCTTTGAGCAATCCGAGGATTCATAATACACAATTAATTTCCCCTCGTCCGACATTATCCGTACAACAATGTACAGACATATATGTTGAAAGCTCATTGCCATGGCTATTGGCTTTCGTAATCCATACTATTCACGATGTATTCCAGTTGTCGAGATTCCTCTACGCTTTGTTATCAGATATAAATATCGAAATTGCCATTTCTTGGACTTCAATATTCCAAAGAAAAAAAAACAAGTCTGTGACAGGATATGCTTATTGCAGCTTAATTTCTTTTCAATTGTTCGTAATCTGACTTTAATTAGTTATTATAGAATAAGTTTACTACGAAATTTACTGATTGTTAGACTTCAGTCAATTTAATAAAAATTAATGAATATGAATAATTTTTTAATTGGTAGGATTTCGATTGAGAGGATCCGAAAATGAAAGCTTCATGAAAAGATTTTAATTTGTTTGAATTATAAATTTTCATTTTACTTACGTAATAATGGCATTATTCGTTCTGATGATATTGTTCACATCCCGCATTAATACAATTGCATTTTATTAATGGCTCGATATAAATGATAAATTTCAATGCACGTACTCTTTTGTAGCTATTATTTAATACAATGTTAACTTTTCGAGGAAAAATAATGGTTTAATCAACGAAATCGGCGGACACGGGCGGCAAAGCGCATTGGTACCATGAAATATATATTTAATTTAATTTTTATTGAGTCAATACAATTATCTCATTTTTCCTACAAATGAACATTATTTCGATAAATAAAATATTTTTTTGTACCAATGAGTATGTGCTTCGCCACTCGCGCTCGCCGATTTGGTTGATTCAACCATTATTTTTCCTCAGTGTAAAAGGCCGGGGTAGAATACATTAGAGAGTCGGGATGAAGAATGAAATTACATTATAATCATTAAAAATAAACAAAAATATAAAAAGTGTAAAAAAAAAACGGAGCTTCATTACTTTTTACATCCACGTCGTTAGTGCTGGATAATGCTGAAAGGATCATTCTTTTCCTTGCAAACGATAGGATTCTCTACTCCCCATTCAACCTTATCTTATTAAAGAAATAACTTTGTTTTAGTTTGCTACCGAAAAAAATGTTTTTTATCTCAATATAGAGCTTAAAAAAATTATATTGGTTGTACTTAATGTTTATATACATAAATTGTACTATTAAAAAATATCGGTTTTGAAGGAAAAAATGCCGGCCCTCTGAAGGTTAATGGAAGGACTGTTTGAGCCAGGGTGTGTATGATCTCCTCTGTATTTTCCTTAAGGGGTGGTCCGACTGTCGAATCTTAATAGTGCAATATTTTTTAAAAATCCAATACAATAAAAATGACTATGGCAAACGAAAATACACAATCACTTGTGTAGGAATCATTCATATGTGACGACTAAATTTTCAATGAAGTTAAGTAAAAATTACAGTGCTGCATATCATTTATTGCAAAGAATTCTTCATAAATTATTTAGTTCATTTTGCAATTATTAAAAGTTGTCCTTTAAAATTCTTCGAAGATCGATTCGATCTTTCCTTTATTGTGAAGCACAATAATTTTTGTTGGACATTTTTCACCGCATAATTATGAATAATAATAATTAAGATATGATGCTCTATACACAGTATAGAGAGTACAAATTCTTCAAATAAGACCGATAATCGGCGTTGAAGAAATATTTTTTTCTCTTATTGAAAGGTTAAAAACAAAAGGAACTCGTAAAATTCTCAAGTTTTTTTTTCCATAAATCCCGTTTATCGTGAACGAGAGTTCAACCGTTTTGAAGTAATTGATAAAAATAGTTAGCAAAAAGATTAATGTAATAATCATGATGATGATGATGATGAATCTCGGTCGTATTCATCGAGGGATAGAATAGAGGAATAGAAGGGTCGGCTGGTGGTGAATTGGGGCCTGGTACTGGCATGCCAAGAATAGCTGAGACGGCGACGACGTCATTGTCAGGCACTGGCCTCGATCGAGTTTACGACTTGGTCAGGTAAAGCTCGGTACTCTCGCCTGACAATAATGGTCATCTTCCTCCCTCTCTCTCTCTCTCTCTCTAATCTCATAACTTGGAATATAATATTATATTGCGTTTGGTGTCACAATGCGAATCTTGAGCCCGAAGATTCATCGAGGTGAAAACCTCCGAGTTGCCTCAAACAACCGCATCATTATTCGCATTGTTCTATTGTTTTCACCTCGTACAAAGTATTTTCTTCCTCTTGTTATAACTTTCACCTGTAGAAAAATATTTTTTAAACGTAACGAATGTCACACGTGTTGGCTTTGAGTGATTTCAGTATGAAATTGAGCGATGAAAAGAAGTATGAGATTCGAGTCGTTGGCCCTTTCGCGAGGTGGCTGCTTCGCTTCTTTCGAGTGTGTTTGTATTTGTGGGTGGACTGTGTGTATGTGGCGAGAGAGGGAGGCGGGGGGAGATTTACATGCAACGAGCTGGTCCGGAACGTGCTCACCGGACCCGCAAACTGTTTCCGATTTGAATAGTCGCGAGTTTCCAGTAACGGGGGACGAAATGGGGAGCCCAACCCATACACGCGTCGCGAAACAACCCCCTTGTGTTACTTGCGATACGGCAACATAAACGTGCCACAAATCCCACCGAGCGCGCAATTTTGGGCTTTCTCGTGCGCGTGCGAACGCGCGAGTACGAGACAACGATGAAATGAGAGAAAGAAAAAAAAAACAAGAGTGAAAAAGAGGGAGAGGGGTTGAGGGAAAAGGGTGAGGGTGCTCGAATTCAACTCGTAGCTCCAGTGACGGTATGGTTCGTTAACCATGTGTCAGCTGTGACGCGACCGTACAATCTTTCTAGAATGTATGAAATTTTTATAAAAATGTATAATTGTAGACATCATGCCCTGCTGTTATCATACATTAGTTTTCTTTTTTTTTTTTTAAGGTTGTTCTATCGTTATAATCATAATAGTATAGAAAAAAATACACGTAAAATTGTCAGATTTAATTTCTCTAAAAGAATTTATTAAAAATTTATATGAATGTTCTCGTACATCATATCGAGTCGTGGGAAAAAATTGAAAAGGGCTTATTGACTAGTTATAAAAAATGTTTAATTTTGAAAATGACTACTTTTCAACCTTTTAAGGCCCAACGGTTTCGATCGAAATCACTTTTTCATTCAAACGTTCATAATTTTGTCAAAAATCGATATATTTTTGATTTCTGAATGCCAACGATCCATAAATGTATGTTTATATTGTGAAATTACAAATTATCAAATTACGTGGAACTCGGCTCATAAAAATGATCATTCGGGGGTTTTCGGAGTCGTACTTTTTTTTCGAAGCTTTTTTCGGCGAAAAATAACTTGCAAAAATTTCAACGCAGCTTTTAGTAGACAAACATTCGTTTCTAGACTTATAAATTATGAGTTTGTTGAGTTTATAGGAGATCATTTTCATCATCTCTCCCTTCTCTCGGTGTCATTGATCTCATTGATCGGTTTATACCTCTTGAATAATGTTAATATAATCCAGACACGCGTATATATAGATGGGAATATAACATCCATCGGGCCAGAGAAGGAAAGGTCGCGCGTACCGCACGCGGGGTCAAGTTTCGTTCGCGTTGGATGTCGTAACCAGCCCTGTGGGCCGATGGGCAGGATCGCCTGTCGTTGATAGTTGTGATTAATTGCGCTCATAGATGAACGATAACTTGATTTACCTGACCTTCTAATATAGGCTCGACATGTACATTATGGAAATTTTTAGGGACGTTTATAATTATTATGTAAAAACCAACAATGTTGTAGTTAATATTTTCATGAAATGCATTGTCAAGGTGAAATAATCTATGAGATGATATGATTACGTTTAGTACTATGGTACCTGAAGAAATACCAGATATAAGTGGTGTTATAATAAAAAAAGAGTTGAAATTTGATGTGAATTTACCGCATAGTTTCTAAGGAAAATATTATTTTATTATGATATTTTTTACACGTGCTCTTATGGTTGCCTTATGTATAAAAATGTACTCAACAGCGAATTTAAATTGAATAATTATACGCAGAGTAGAATGCAGAAAGATAGTCTTTTACATTAATCCTTTCAGCCACGAATTAATTGTGTTGACCGATTTTGATAAAAATTGGTATATATCAGTTTTTAGGATCGCTGATTACAAATCCGGCATTGGATTTTCCAAATTCATTATGGTGAAAATTGATAAGTTTTCAGGAATTTACGCCTACCGTATTGGATCCGCCATTTGTTAATTTTGAAAACCCAATGACAGATTCGTAATCAACGACCCCCAAAACTACGGTATTCAAATTTTTTAAAATTTCGATACTTTTTCCAATGAAAAAATAAATTTTTACCAGAAAACCAGAACTTGTTAGGTAATTGTTTATAAATAACAAATGAAACAATACATTTTTCGAACAAATACAGTAAAAACCCCGATTACAAATAGTTGGAAAGACGTTTTAAAAATAAAAAAAATGATTGTATCAATTCAATAAACAAATGTTCCATCTTAATATTAATAATAAAACTATTTTAATTTTCTAATTGTACAAAAATATAGGAAATATAAACGATTTAAACATATTTGGCACTTGAAAAATTATTAACGTATCGTTGAAAATCAAAAGTATAAAAAAGAGATTGTAGGTAGTGCATCAACTGACTAGGTCTGGATTGATCATTTTGCTTTAAATAAGACACTATTGGCGCAATTTATATTCAAATAAATATAATTATATTTATCTTCATTAGAGTATATTGGTCTCGCCACCCATTGTATTATTATATAACGTAAATAAAAAATACAAAGTAAATTATACAAATATATAACATAGCAAAAATATTGTTTCGAAAATACTACGGGCATTGTAAAAAAAAAATATATATTTTCAAACCTTTTGTTTCGATGATGCTTATTTTTCAACAAGGGTCTGCTGAAATGTTTTACCTCATATTTTTTTTTTGTTTTTCTTTTTCCTGCGTAGTATTCGTTACCCATAGAAAACCAAAACATGTTGCCGTATTTATGCTATTTTATTTTTTGCTGATTGGAATAAAATCCCTTGAGGGCAATTCGTGGATTAATTCCATTGTAAATTTAATAATATTTTCGAACATGAGGGTCCTACATATCGGGTCCGATTCTGGCCAATCCGGCTTTCTTTAGAATGCTTGTTCATCCGCAGGATCATAAATGGTACACGGGAAATTCATTACGCGGTATATTGTTGGCCCCGCAGGCCCTTTTGCGGTTCTTGCGCATAAACGTGAAATTCGGGATGGAAACTTTGCTATGGAAAATCTCTTTGCAAACATGCGGTTCGACGCAACGTCATAAAACATATCAGACTGAGATATCAAAGATTTTTTTTTTTTCATAGAAATATATCGACTGCGGTAAGAATAATCGGTCAATATTTACGTATTATTATGCCCTAAGAACGATCGAAAAAATATAGACGAATGAAAAAAGTATGGTGGTAAATAAACAAAACGATTGTTTTCTCGCTTGTCGTTTTATCGAGGGGGGGAAAAAAACGAGGAGAAGCAGCTTTTCAAGTTGCGCGAGTGAAAAAGTATAGCGGCATAAAGAGCTTCCACAGAAGGAGTGGAAAATGGGAGAAAGAAGAAAATTCTTGATTCACCTTTAGATTGGTAGAGGACGCGAACACGGCGCGGCCAGTAACGAACATGGCAAAAATATACATCAGAAAACGTTAATACCCCGAGAGGGAAACTTTTGCGCCGCAACTAGTCAGGTATGAGTGACGAGAAAGATAGAAGAAAGGAAAAAAAAAGGGAGAGAGAGAGCTATAAAAGTGGTTTGAAGAAAAGAGTTGGGCAAAAGTTTCTCGTGGAAGCTTTCAACGTTCGCTTTTCGCTCTCATTCCCCATCAACGTTGCAAAAGTCTGGCTGGTTTCTTCTTTTCTCGCACTCTTCTTTTCATCACCATCCTCCGGATTTTTCTCTCCGAGCTAGATATACCGATATCGAAATTTCACCGTAATTTCCACCTTTCGGCTGCTGCTTCGAGAGAACCGACTACCCCTCCACACACATATATATATAATACCTTCCAGCAGACTCGGCGCGTCACGCTCTTCCGCACTATCGTCCATAGCCGGATCGCGTAAGTCCATTCGCTCGAAGATTTTACCCTGTTGTGGCTAACGCTGGCCACCTTCCGTTGGTCCAAAGTGATTAAGCTAAAAGCCTAAAAAGAACATGACCCGCTTTCGTGTCTTTTCAAGCACGTATATATACGCCTTTCGTCTGTATTTTTCAGCCACGACTTTCATTTCATCATCATACATCAACGATCGAAAATGACAATTTTTTCCAAAATTATTATCATCACGTATATAATGATGGGATAATGACGAGAATATGTCATGATGATTTTTTTCAAAATCATAATTATCGTCGTTTTTTATTTGACTTATAATGGTTTTTTACACTTATCCAGAGCCACTTCCGCCATTTGAAGGACTTTAACTCTCTCTGGAGATACCTAAAGTCTTATCACTATGTCGTAAATTTAAACTATACAAAGTTCCGATCACAGGTAGAGCTTATGTTTAGATTTTCCGGCAGCTCAAAGGTTAATTGATACCCGTGTGTCCAAAGTGACTTTTGATCGAATGTAACTTTTCAATATACACTCTCCAAAAAAAAATTGAAGGTGCAGAAAAAATGAGCTTTTTTTAGTCATCTTTAACCCTTTGAGCCATACATTTTTCCTTACGTGCAATCGCTCATAACCTTGTACTCGGGGGTTTTTGGGACCGCTGATTACAAATCTGCTCTCAAAATTTGGAAATTCAAAATAGTGGATCCAATACGGCAGATATCCAATATTTATCTCAAATTCGTAATCAGCAACTTAAAAACCATTTCTGTTTACATTTACATTCGTCGTTACATGCGCTAAAAAATTATTTTATTGAAGAAAGTTAAAAGATTAAAAGCCTTTTACAAATGACTAAAAAAACGAACATTTTTCTGCTGCATTAATTTTTTTGATTATAATTTCTTTTGAAAGATTGTTTGAAAGCTTTTAAAAAATCACTGATAAAACGCGCACTTTTTTGTGCTAATTTTTTTGCCGAGTGTATAATAAGCACGAACATGTACTTGAGAGAAGTATACAGCAATTATTTGCTATATAGACATTTATAGTTTTCTCATAACCATCTCCTTCTCTCTGGAAAGTTTTTCCGAATATATATACATCTACGTACTTTTTTTGTGGTATGTATAAATTTTACATGTGGACAAGAGACGTGAGTTGAGGAAGAAAAAGTTGGATGAGTCGTCGTCCTCGCGTGTGGCACACACGTCTCCGATCATCCTCTATCCGGAATAGCAAAAAGAGTCAAACGCTCGGAAGATGAAGAGAAAAAGAGAGAGGAATAAGCCAAGTTACTTTATTCGTCTCATCGTTCTATTCATACCCGATATATTATGCGAAAAAAAAACGTATATTTATTTTATCTTTGTCAAAAAAAATTTGCTAATCGATATCGTTATAGTTAATAAATTTTCATAATTTTTTAAACAAATGTGAAATCTGGTAAAGACTTTTTAAATGAATGTACCATATGGATATTTTTAGTACGTATATTTGCCATTTTCTTCCCATGGGACTGCGGCGGTGGAAAAGCTGCGAGAAACCTTCGTAAAACCAGATGCAGTTCAAGCTTTCTCTCTCTCTCTCTCTCTCTCTTTCGCTCTTCTCTTCATCCTTTCTTACACACATAGACATAGGAAAATATTTTTGTCGCGGTAGAAGCACGAAGAAGCCTGCCACCAGCGTAGAAGCAATTTTCTCGGATAAAAGAATTCATCGGTCGTCTTTACCGGTTACACCTGAGACCCCCGCGATTGCTTTATTACTATAGGTTTTCCCTCTGTATCTCTGGCTCGAGCAAACATATATATATAGTCATATTCAATTTCTCACACTTTTACCTCTGCTGGTCTCGCGCTCTTAAACACATTTTATTCCTCGTAATATACTATATATAGAGTCACTCCAATATTATGCGCTCGCAGAAATTGAGTTGATTCAATGTGTCTACAGATTCTTTCGACTCGCGATTTTTCATCAATTTATATTCATAATAAATGGAAAAAATCTGTTTTAGAATGTTGCCATGAAATTTTCACCTCACTAGATCGTTCTAAGTAAAACAAACTCAACTAACGTTCCTAAAAAACATAAAAAATCATCAACAGTTTATATATTGGCATTTATTGTTGAAAAAAATTGTTTAATTAAGTTATTTATGCAAATATAACGTCCAATTCTTAAGACAGTCCAATCATTAGCGATAGCCCATAAAATTGTCCTGATGTTTCTTAGAATCTTGTTGATAATCATACTAAAGTGTGTGCAAAATTTAAAAAAGCTTCAACGACTTAAAAAACAAGATATTTATTATTAAATGTCGTAACTTTCCAAAATCTCCTATAAGAGCTCATATTAAAAATAGCCATTTTCAAAAATAAATATCTTTTATAACTAATCGATAAACTCTCCTCAAATTTTTCACACGACTTGATATAATGTTCGAAAACATTCATATCAATTTTCAATAAATTCTTTAAGAAAAGTTAAATCTGATTTAACGTATATTTTTCCTATATTTTTATGACTATAACGATAAGGCAGCTTTAATCAACAATCTAAAACATATAAATTATATATACAGCATACTTATTCACATTTATTGTTTAACCAATTTGTTTAAACAAATTAGTATTTATTTATTTTACACCGTTTATTTCCATCGTATATTACCCTGACACTTTTGCTTCTCGGTAATTTGTTTTTAATTCTCGCAGGCTTGAATTCGCCAATGATTACCAAGGTACTAAGAACAGTCATTTGAAAAAGAGTTTTCTCGTCAATTCTTGACGCTCGGCATCTCAGCATATTACCCTTAATATTGCACGTCCGGATTTACAAGTAGATCCTATTCACATTAAAAATATACAAACTTGTAATATACTTTAAATCCGTATTGTTTTTGCAAAATGGATAAAATCCTATTATAGCCCCCTCACATCTCTCTCCCTCTCTTATTCCTTTCCTCTCTCTCTCTCTCTCTCTCTCTCTCTCTCTCTCCTTCTCTTTCTCTTTCTCTTGCACAGCGCTCACTCACGCGCGCTTACATTTATGAAATTACGCAAACTCGCGGATTAGAGGAGGATTAGGTGCAGCTTCTCTCGCGTATATCCAGCTTCGTCGTTGGATTACACGAGTACCTCGCGGTAAGCCAACTATGTAGGTACAAGTGCATATTTAGTACGTGTATATACATCAGCGAAATGCGTCACGTACCGCAAGGGAAAGAACAAGAGAGAAAGAAAGAGAGAGAGAGAGAGAGGGAGAGAGCCTTTTAGACGGGGCGCGCGATGGAATTTCTTCTTTGATAATATCAACTTCCATGCTTCCACAATTTCACCGAAAGTTTCCAGAGCGATCAATGATTATGATAATAATGTACGAGATGATACCAACCGAAGTAAAGAGATTCCTATCGAGGAGAAAACTTTTGGCTCATCTTTTGAGAGCTCTCGAATTCGACTCTTGCGTCTTTCTCTTTCGCTCTCTCTCTCTCTTTCTCCCTCTTTCTTCTTCTCTTGAGAGTCATTGAGAGCCTTGTACGATAATCTGTCGAGATTGGATTTTTTTTTCTTTTATTGGAAACGATAACACGGTTCATTGAACTTTAGCTGTAAACGTGACCCTAGAAATCTCATCTCTTTAACGACGAGTGAATAAGACAATTGGTGTCTTTTTCTTTTTTTTTTCTTCTTCTTCTTCTTTACTTGTTCTGGGGCTTTTGCGTTGAACAAACAAAGCTCATGAGGTCGTTTTATACGGAACAACATTTATAAATCTCTGGTCTGGTGTGTGCTCGAGTTAGAGAATAAATAAAAAGAAGAGAGAAGATAAAAAGAAGAAGAAGGAGAAAAAAAGTAAATGGTTGCGTGCACGTTGGACGATCCGTGTACAAATCCTTGGGGGTAAAGATACAAAGTGTACGTAGACACGAATCGTGTGTCCATATACTGCGGCGTAGAAGAAAATGTGTGCAATTCGTTAAGAGAACCGAGAAAGAAGAGGGAGAAAGAGAGAAAAAAAGAGGGAGCTTTTCCCTCTGTTAAAGGGTTGCAACGAGCTCAGGTGTGACCGAAGATAAATCGACTTTCTTGGGATTTCGTAAAGATCTTCTTGTCTCGAAAAGATAAGAGCGAATATTTTCTTTGATATTGAAAACTCTCCCAAGACTCGAGATGTCGTTGTCGCTCGCGTTGATATTATATTTTCTATAATTTTTCATCTTTCCCCGACAACTTGAGACACAAGGGGGTTGCATCAGTTGCAAGGTTTTTACCAAACATAATTTAATAAACCATATATACATTCGATTCGAAGAAGCAAAAAGGAGAATATGGTATTTGTTCCGGTGGATTGAAGCAATTAACAAACGACGAACATTGAAACTCGAGTGTAGCGACAGATTTGTATATGCAAACGAGAAAAAAACTTTCTTCTCCGATTTTTCTTTGCCCCTCAAAGAAAATTCCACTCGAATCTTCCAAGAATCTTTTCTCTACATTTATGGGAAACTCCGCTCTCCTTTAAGTATCTTTCGACGTTTCTTATCGTTGCTCCATCTTCTCTCTCTCCCTCTGGTATATATTTCGTCTCGAAGATGCTTCTGTGAAAATCTCTGCGTCTCGAATCTTTTCCGCGCCCGAATCCGAGCCTCCCACTCTCTCTCTCTCTCTCTCTCTCTTCTCCTCTCCTCTTCCATCTCTTCCAAGAGTGCATCTCTTTCATTTTTGAGCTCACCATTTCCTTTTCTCTCCCGTGCCCTACGGTCATGAAGAAATTTATTTTCCGCCCGCCTCCGGCTCGCATAATAAATTGTCCCCGTCTCACCGCTTGCTGCTTCTCTCTCGCTTACGACACAGCTCGCAGGCGTCTATTTTCGCCGAGGCGAAAGCCTCCCACCCTCTGCGTAGGGGCTCCCGATCCACTTAAGGCACCTCTCTCTACCTCCTTCTTTTCTTACCTCCCCCTCTCTCCTCTCTCTCTCTCCCTATTTCCTCGCGATACATAAGGATTTATGCAAAATTTTCCGAGACTCCCACCGTGATATATCCCATAGAGAAGAGGCAAAACCACCTTCTCCCTCCTCTCGAAGCAATCGTCGTACCCCGGAATTCTCGTGGTTCTGCACGACACCACCCTCTGCGATGTAGGGAAAGTGAGTGGGGAAGCAAGTAGAGAGAGAGAGAGAAAGAAACTGTGAAAGCTAAAATTCTCGAAATACTTGGCTCTCATTTATCCATAGACGTGTGGATTTTACAAAGTTACTATATATCGAGTAAAACGCCTCGAATTTTCATAAAAATTGAAAAAAATTTTATCCCGATTTGATCGTACCGCTATTTGAATTTTTCCCTCGTTCTAATGTCATTATCACCAACGCTTATTATTTTGTTGACTATAACCCGATTTTTTTAAATGACGTTCTGCAGTGCTTGCGGATGTGCGGGATAAAGGGGTGGTACGGGAGGGACAAAAAAGGAAAAATAAAACCTCTTGCTGTCATGATGTTCACTGCATAGCAACCGAAATTAATTAAAAGATTTACCACGAAATATAATTAAATCATTTTGTGCAACGTTCTATAAATATAAAAAATAAAAAGTGTTCTGTATGCCCGCAAATAAAATTGGAAATACTTGTATTACGTTTTAAATAGCACGCGTTAATTTGAATGCCGTCGTGCGATGTTGTCCCGAAAATTAATTATTTTCGTTTTTATCATCAATTTTTTTTTGTGAATATTTAATTAACTTTGAATTCTCGCAAAATAAATCACATTTATTGTGTCATGCATATATTCTTTATAATAATTTTTTATGTGTAAAATATGTTATTCTTTAATTAAAATCATAAAGAATCATTGCTTCAATTGAAACACATGTTAGTACATTTTTTCTCGTTCGATTATGCACTAAAACCGACGGTAAATAATTCCAAAGAAATTCATGTCATAAATTTGGCTAATGATCAGTGACATATAAAAATTTCAAAACAAATCCTTAAGGTACGAGTCTCGCTACGTAGTCAATCGACGGTTCATGAGTTGTTGAACCAAAACAAAATGCAAAAAATATTTTTTGTAACACAAAAATCATTGAGCGATAAAAACTTCTCGGATCAATTCAATTATTTCGTAACAATTCGTCTTCGGCTATTTAGTAACATTTTTTATCAAAATTATCTTAAAAATTTTCTTTGAATAAGCCGGTGATCCTGTATTTTTATAATTACATTGAAATCTTCAGATTTTAATTTACAAGTAGCAATTTTAATATCGATGCTACCTAATCACTAAAATGATAAATTCAACAATTATAATGTCGACGGAATGAGTTTCTCATATATTGACGAGTTAATTTTTTCAGTTT
>JABMBV010048286.1:0-14232 GCA_018906735.1 Mesochorus sp. PSUC_FEM 10030011
AAAAAAAAAAAAAAAAAAAAAAAAAAAAAAAAAAAAAAAAAAAAAAAACACGCAGCGTCGTGCTTTATGCGCTGAAGAAAGATGTACGATTTTTTTCCAAAAGCAATTAGAAATTTCACTTTAATTTGTGAATGACGTTTCATACGGTCTCGAATGTGTGCCAAGACGCAACGACGCAAATAAAAATAATTGACACGATAAATACGCGGAATAAATAAATTCTAGTCCCCGCGCTACGCATGCTACGCATCGATATATAATAGCAGGGAATATACAAGTTCCGCGTAATCTTAATCTAGTCGGTAATGTAATTTTCTCGCGTATATAAAAAGCCAGCTGTCGCTAATGCTGCCGCGCGGAATTATCGACCGATTGTTCCATCGTATAATTTTTCCATCGGTAGAGAGTAGAGGTAGAAACTAGAAACTAGAAACACGAGGAATCAATATCGGTGTGCGTGTATATTGGAATCGCGTGTCGGCTTTTTATGCTCGCGAATAAGAAAAATTCAACGAATAAACAATGTCAACGAGATTGATAAACAATATGAACAGGATGACTCGATTGTTTCAACCCATGAGAGTTACGCAAAAAGGCGAAATTTTGAAAAGCGACAAGATATCAAAGAGCCACCAAGTTTGTTGAATTTTTCATTTATTAGTTTTTATTTATTATTATCGCGATTGACGCAAATTTTTTACAATTAGCAAATAAAATATTGTATATCGGAGTATATATTTTTTTTTAATAAAAGGATATTTACAGCTCATGATAGATATGGGAATAATGAGACGAGCCAACGCTGGATTGTATACGCTTCTACCGCTGGGCCTGAGGGCTCTCGATAAACTCATCGACATAGTCGACGAAGAGATGACAAAAATCGGCGCTCAAAAATTACTTTTACCCAGTTTGACTCGCTCTCGTCTGTGGGAAAAGACAAACAGGCTCCAGGGCGCCGGCGATGAAATCTTCAAACTCGTCGACAGACACGAAAATGCCTTTATTCTCAGTCCCGTAAGTATCTCGTACCGAATCAAGGATTTTTTTTTCCTCTTACGACGACGGTCGCTAATAATTTTACGCCAATTTATATTATCGATGCGAAATGAAAATTTCGCGACGTTTTTTTTTTAATAAAATTCTCATCTTGGAATTGGAGAGTATCGTCGAAAAATGATAATAGACGATGATGTAGTTGCGGAATCGATTTTTCATTGGCAGACGTACGAGGAAGCGATAACCGATCTCGTAGCGAATATAGGAGTTTTGTCGCCGAATAAATTACCCCTGAGATTGTATCAGATATCGAACAAATGGAGAGACGAATTGAAACCGAGATTGGGATTGCTCAGGGCGCGAGAATTCTCGATGAAGGATCTTTACAGTTTCGATTCGAGTTTGGAAAACGCTCGAAAATCTTACGATTCCGTGCGCGAAGCTTACGCCAATATTTTTCAACGAATCGGTCTGGAATACACGATAGGTGAGAATCGATCGACCGTTTTTTTTCAAAACAGTTTGCGAGATATCAATTTATAAATATCGACGCAGCCGTCGGTGATCCCGGGACGATAGGCGGAAACATGTCTCACGAGTATCATTATACGTCGGAAATTGGCGAAGACACGGTTTTGTCCTGTCGTTCGTGTAATTTTCACATCAACGCGAATATAAGACGGTCCAACACGTGCGACAGATGTAACGGCGCTTTGATCGAACGCAGAGCCATCGAGGTGACCGATTTTTACCGGTTCATTTTTTTTTTTTTTTGAAAAACTTTGAAAAAACGTGATTGAACGGAATGCGTTGCATCAGGTTGGACACACTTTTCTCCTCGATACGAAATATTCGAAACCCCTCGAGGCAACGTTTGTCGATGATAATCGAGCCGAGCCCCTGGTAATGGGCTGTTACGGCCTTGGATTGACGAGATTACTAGCCGCAACCGTCGAGATACTCTCGGAAGACGACCGACTCGGATGGCCCAAGTGTCTCGCCCCTTATACCGTGTGCATCGTCCCACAAAAGGTATGTCCCCTAAAACTAAGACCGAAACAACTAGTTCACTCTATATTCATTCGTTTTGAAGAAATTAAAGTTTTTTTTTCAATTGTATTTCAGAGAGGCAGTCTTATCGCATCGTCCACCTCGCATTACACGGAAAAAATTTACGAAATTTTGCTGAGCGTCGACGTAGACGCGATAATCGACGACAGGGACGACATGACGATAGGGAGACGCGTTATCGACGCCAAGAGAATGGGTTATCCCTATCACGTGATAATAGGCAAAAGTTCAATAGAGTCACCGCCTCTCTTCGAGCTCCACGATATTTACAATTCGAAAACATTTTACTTGGAATTGTCGGGGTTGAAGGATTTTTTTCAAAATAACAATAGTGACCAACTCGAACGAGACGCCGCATCGACAGCGACGATGCGTTGAAAGATGGAAATTAGGAAGGAAATAAAATAAAATAAAGTCTCTTTACATGGGTGTTTTTTTTCCCCCATTTTTAAATTATAATTTCTTTGTTTCACGAGACGAACGACACTCGTCGGGAAAAAAAATCATCGATGACGAGTGTGATGATGACTTGGGTCGGTAGAGTGGGCCACTACGTAATATCGTTTAATATCGGGTCCAATCGAACCTTGACTCTGTGATAAGCGTTGCAAATAAATCCACGAAGATTCCAAATATTGTGAAAAGTCTCGGGCTGCACGTTGTACGACGAGTCGACCGCCTTTGCCCATATTTCAATCTCCCCCGTGGTCTCGTCGACCGGAATATCCGCGCTCCATATCGTCCACGCCCAGTGTCTTCCCTCCTTGGCCGTTGGATCTTGATGCACGAGTTTCGCTACGTGCCAACTTTTTCCCCCGTCGGCCGTAACGTCCACGCGAATAATCTTGTTTCCGCCACCCGACCAAGCGTAACCTCGCCATCAAATAATAATCATCGTAATTTTTCGTTCGCATCTTCATCGATCGACTAATTTGTACTGTGTGGTACCTTTTATCGGGATCTTGCCGTTTTCGAGTTTGACCCGTTGGCCAGATTCCGGCGTGCATATCGCCGATACGACGGGCATCTCTTGAATGGCCGGTGCCGTAGAAAAGTCGACCGTGTCCCAGTCGACGCTGGGTGAGAAAGCCTTGTAATCGGCCCGTTGCCATTGCGATGGGCTCTCCTCCTTCGAGATAATGATTTTACCGAGCCATTTGACGTTTCTCGCGCCAACGACACCGGGAACTATAACCCGAATCGGATAACCGTGATCTCTCGATATCGTCCGACCGTTCATCTCGTAGGCCAAGATCACGTCGGCTCTCGGGTCAAGAGCCTTTCTTATCGGGATGCTCGCGCCGTAGGGCGAACCCGCGGGATCCACGTCCAAACCTTCAAACTTTTATACGATTATAATATTAATACGTACACGAGATCGTATGTGTACCTGCACGTGATTCCAATCGTCCTCGTGGACGTCGAGATCTCGAAGAAGATCGCAGAGTCGAGCTCCGGTCCACGTTGCGTTCCCGACGGCCCCTACGCCCCAGCCGAGGCCCCTCAAGGGTTTAGCTCGAGCCATTTCCGAGCGGCGATTACCCCCGCACATCGTCGCCGTTGTTATCGTATACTTGGGATACTTTTTTATCGTTTCGTAATTCAACACCTTTTTCGTCTCGTCCTCGATCGCCACCTGCAGCTCGTAACTCTCGATATCGACTTTTGGGACTGGCAAATGGTTTCTCACGTAGTAGATGTCCCTGAAAATTATTCCATCGATATTATACGAAAATATGTGCAACGATCGACGTTGACTCACGTGGGCGTGAGAAAAGTCTCGACCAACATCCATCCGGGTGGCTCGGCGCAAAATGGCTTGGCTCCGTTGATTTTCAGGGCCCCGTGTCTCTTGGGTTCGTTCTCGTAAGGATCATCGCCGGAAGAAGAAGAAGAAGAAGAGAGAGTCGTCGCGTCGTCAACGTTATCGTCCAAATTGCCGATTCTCATCGACTCGAGGAGAGCGTAAATCTCCGGCGTATGGTGATTGGCGAATATTTGCCAAAATGGTTCTATCGAACCACCCGCGGCCATCATTATTTTGCTCGAACCGCCGGGATGACGCGACGCAAACTCGGTCACGTCGTAGACGCCCCTCTTGTAAGTTATCCATATTCCGCTCTCTCGATTGTCGTGTTTGCCGACCTGCTCCGCCGTATAATTTTTCAAATTGGCATCCCACGACTCGCCGGGACTGGACGCTTTCGAATCGCCCAGAGCGTACGCCCTCGAGTACAAGTAATAAGCTCCGACGGTGGCCGCCGCGACGCACGCGCAAGCTCCGTAAGAATTTTTCGCGTTAATCTTCTCGCCCCGACGATTCCTCTCCGACGATTCCGAGTGATGCTCGCGTAAAATTGTCCCTGCTATTCCGCTCGTCGGTAATCGTTGGACCCTTCCAACATTTTTCATTTGTATATTAATATTTATAATACAAGTTACGATATGGCTGAAAAAATTTCCAATTCGCCTACGAATTTTTACAATTGTTATTTTTACAAAAATAATGTGCTCGGTAATTTTTGTTTATATACAAGTAATTACGTTACGGAATATATTCGATGAACGTTTTCCTCGTACCTTATCGGTGAAATTTTCCAATTCACCGGATACAGTGTCTTCCATCTCCACGCCATATCATCGCACGAGTATTAATATCGACACGATTGATACGAGAAACGAAGAAACAAACATTGTAAGACCATCGTCGTCGTATCGCAATTCCAATTTTTACACGCACGGTCGAAGAAACCCGCCGTCGCGCATTGTTCCAATATTTTACTACTTTTTTTACAATCATACCATATAGTCTACGAGTCTACAGTCTAGTTGATATCTCGTCATTTATTATTACATTATCGTTGAGCCTCGATCGACAATTTTGTCCCTTCTTCCTGCTTCATTTGACTATGGTGGTGTTTTGACTTTTCGAGGTTATACGCTTATTTTTTTTCCTCCTCGTAATCGTGAAAAAATATTTTCATCATAAATCTCGACTCGCGTACTCGCGTCCACTCGCGTCGATCGACTCTGAAGGAAACATTTTTTTTCTCATCTCTATCGATATAGGTAATAGGTACGAGAAAAACCTTAAAATGGCGACCCGCTGCTGGCATTCGGAATGCGTGAGGAGTAATATCCAGCACGAAAATATACGTCTCCCGTCTCGTTTATTATTGCAAATTGTCAAATCTCTTGTAGGTAGGTAGGTAGGCAGGCAGGCAGGCAACCGAGGATCATCGTAAAGGATTGAGAAATAAAAAGTTTGACGAGTGTAATGCTTCTTAATTATGACTTGTTGGTCGTCGTCGAGGTAAGTGATAATTAATAATCGAGTATCTCTAACCTTATTTTTACGATTACGCCAAGTTGGTATTTCTTATTGTCATTAATTCATAACGCGAAATACACATTTTTATTTTCGTAATTCGAATTTATATGGACAAATTATTGATTTTTTTCTACGTTTTTCTCGCAAGTGGTGGCGTTTTTTTTCTTCTTTTACTTTTATAAATATGAGATCTCCCTACGATTTCATTTTACATTATCTAGTTATCGATTAATAATAATAGTAATTATTACCTTTTCGTTTTCAATAAAAATATCGGTCGAACGAAGAATTTTATTCATTTCTTCATTATTTAGTTTTTTTAAACGTTTTCCAACGATGCGAAAAGTAAGACGATTGATTGTTATTTTACAAAAATGAATTCTCAATTTTCGATCGCTTTAGCCCACAATTTAACCATTTAAAGAAAGGCCTATTTATAGGAAGAAAAAAATTGCATTGCAGATATGAGATACGAGTGAAATTTTGAGAGAATACGCAAGAATGGCGATGCGCAAAAGGAGCGGTTCTGGCTCCAAGCGCCAGCACAAGGGGAAACTCGTGCCGATATACGAGAGTTTTTTCAAAGGGGAAGATCTGACTCTGGCGCATCCCAATTTTTGGAACGAATTGTTCCTCATCAAGCCCATGGTGAGTTGGAGCGTAGAGACTTTTTTTTCGTTTTTGTACTTTTATTCGTATATTATTTCAATTTCTTTGATTTGGAGCCCTTGATACAATATTCCTTGCCCTCAATTTCTTCAGCTTTATTATTCCTTTTGCATTTTCCACCCTCGTCGGAAGAAGAGCCTCGATGAATTTTTTTCCACAATTTATGAAATTTTTCCTTGACGGAAGTATAGCTAGAAACTTGAGCCATAGTTTCATGGATTTTGCCGCCGATCTTCGTGTTCTCGATCTTGTCCTCGACGATTTGGTCCCCGAGTTCGGCCTCGCTTTTCAATTTACCCGGCATAAATCTGTTGACGAGCTTGAACCACGTTTCGCTCGTTTCAATGCGATATTTCAGGCATTGCAATTGGAACAGGGCGACGCGGCCGTAATATTTCGTGAGCTCCCAGGATGGTATAGACTGGCAAATATCGAGAAATTTTTTTTCTTTCAATTTCTACAACAATTTTCGATCGAGCCCGCGCGTACCTGAGCGATTTTCGTCACGAATTTTCCGAGCACCATTTTACGCCGCTCACTTTCTTTCGTCCACGATTCTCATTTTTATTCCCGGTTTTATTATTATTTTTATTTTCTCTCCCCTTGGTTATTTCCCAAAAAGTCATTTGTCCCCACCATTATCATTATGACGTTGACTCGTAATCGTTGAGAAAAAAAGAATGAAAAAACACGAAACTGTGCGAATAACGCAACGTCTTTTGTTCTTCAAATGTTCAAGGTACCGCACATAGAGAGCGAAATATTACGAATGAATACCGAACAATTGAACGCGAGTAAAGAAAATTTGAATTCACTCGTTTGCCATTGCGTCGACACCCTCGTCGACGAACATCCCTTTCGCGTCGTCTACGCTCTACAAACATTGGCCGCCGTCGTACAATCCATGTACAAGAAAGCTAGTCAGGGCGATTGCGGTTTCAATCTAATCGATATTCTAGTCGGTTTCAATTCGGCGGAGGAACGAATGACCACTCTTATGCAACACTGCAACAATTTTTTAACAGGTATACAGGTATTTCAATCGAGCGAACGGCGATATAAAGAAAATAATAATAATAGAATTTTGGAGAAACGAAAAAAGATGGGAGATGAAAATTTGTGTATTGCAGGCGAATATCCCGACAGTTTGAAAGCAGTGTGTTTGAAACTGTTGTTAATAATCGTCAGTGGTATGGACAATGTTAGTCAGAATACATTGTTGGAATACGTGATGATAAACGGCGTGTTTGAATCTCTCGTGCAAGTCGGTATATTGAAATTGCCTCGTATGTAATTGTTCCTTTTGTTTTTTTTTTATGATAATTTTCGTTTTTTTTCGTTTTTTCCGACATTGGCACAGCTGTTGAGAGACACAACGGCGCGAAATCGTCACGGGCACGATGCCGTTTTGCTCCTGACGCTTCTAGTCAATTATCGAAAACACGAGAGCGCCAATCCTTATATAGTTAAATTATCGATATTGGACGATGAATTGGCGCTGAATGGTTACGGCCAGGTCATATCGAGCTCGTTGACTGAATTTTGCCGGCTATTCGTTCAACAGAAAGCAGGTATTGTTAAAAATGGGGAGGGGGCGATTGGTAAAACGTTAAGGTAGAATTATAATAGACTATAATCGTTCGTAGAGGTGCAAGCTTCCTGGTTGTCTTCCTTGACGAGCATAGTCGGTATGTTCGTGGGTGAGGAGGAGGCAAACACTCAGCAAATACGTGCCAATAATGCTTTGCTCTTGGCCCTTTACGAAGCCACTCATCTCAATAGAAATTTCGTAACGACCCTCGCCTATACTCAGAGCGACACGAGTGCACCACCATCTCCGAACAACACACTCGGTCCGAACGCTGTTGCGCCTGGTTCGCAACCGCCCGATGTCATGGCGCAGCCCTTCAATCTTCTCGCTACGTTTCTACAATATTGGTGAATTTTATTTCATTGAAAAATTTGACAAATGACCATTTCAATCTATTGTATGAAAATCAGAGAGAGAGAGAGAGAGAGCCAAGTAAAAATAATAATAACAATAATGTTGGAAATGGATGAGAATGAAGGTTGTAGGAATAAAAAAAATTGCAGTTCCATAGTGATGCAAGTAATCAGGACGGAAGCGATATTGAACAACGTGAAACTGTGCTTTCTCATACTGAGCTGTATAGCGGAAGATCAATACGCCAATAGTCTGATGCACGACGCTAATTTGGCGTTTAGAGTTCAATTGCACCGAGTGCCGATGCATCACAGAAAATTACAGGACAAAATCGCACCGACTCAGCCTCTCGCGGCAACGTTGCTCGGTGAGAGATCCGCGATACGATAAGACAATTAACGAACGAACGTAAGACGGAGGGTGAATTTGTTGCAGATCTCCTCGTCGAGTTCATGACTTCTCACATGATGAAGAAATTTCCCCTGGAGCTTTATCATCAGTGCGTCGGTGTACTGCAGAGACTATTGTGCTATCAGAAACGTTGTCGCGTCAGACTCGCGTATCAGTGGAAGGATCTCTGGACGGCTTTGATCAATCTGTTAAAGTTCCTGACGACCCACGAGAGTCATCTCGTGAAGAAAATGAATATTTTTCCATTAGCGATACAGGTCGTAAATATATTGAATTTATTCATCACTTATGGCGATACGTTTCTCTCGGCTCCGAGCAGCTACGACGAATTGTTTTACGAGATCATCAGGATGCGTCTCATCTTTACAAACTTGAATGCCATGGGTAAGTCTATTACGAATCGTTGATCGCTTTTTCCTTATTTATAAATGATTCGAGTCGAGCCGTTTAGCCCTCAGATATTCGACCAACGAGACTCACGAGTACAAGGAACACGCGTTGAAATTGACCAACAGTCTGGTCAATATGCGCGACATCGTCAATCATTTTCCACCAAAGATCGCGGCCTGGCTCGCGAGCGAGAGTCTCTCGACTCCGACGGAGCAACAAATATTGGCCGTCATAATACAAAATTACGATACGCTCACGCTCAAGTTACAAGACAATTTGGATCAGTACGAGAGATACTCGGAAAAACCGAATCACACGGCTTTCTTCGAGGATATGGTGAGAAGCTTCATTCTTATATCTATTATATTTTCTTTTTTTTTTTCTTTTCTTCCACAAATACAAAGTGACTGGAAATGTCTTTAGGTATCGGGAGTGGTGATCGATACGCGTTCGTCGATCGATCTAAATGCGTTGGATACTCAAGCCATACTCCAGGAGTTGTCCAACATTTCCTAACGTATCACACGTTTTCGAACAATTTCGCGTATTCTATATCGATATATACTTTTTTTTTTTTTTTTTTTTTCTCTTTATCGAGTCGTGTGCTTCAAAAGAAAATGGAAGAAATGGAAAAGAAGAAGGAGGAAAAAAGAAGGAAAACGTTGAAATGTGAAAAATGCTGTCGCAGAAATGAAAGTAGCAATAATGGTTTCGATAAAAATGAAAAAATATTCATATTCCAAATATTTGCTCCCATCTTCGCCTATTGGTTTCCGAAGATACTCTCGTAGGTTATTTCAACCATTTTTTTTTTCAAATCCATCCCCGCCGCGCAATGTCCAAAAATTGTACGTTTTCATCGTAATCAGAAATGTCTGATGTAGGAAAATATAGGAAAAATTGGATTGAAAAAAATGTGAAATAATCTACGTGAAAAAGAGATATTCATTATGATCGTCGTACGAGAAGAGGTACGAATGATGGAAAAAAAAAGATTGCACGAAGAAACAAACGAGTAAGAATTAGCGTAAGAATTTTTGCAGAATCAACTGTACGAATATAATTTTTTATGAGACACGAGTGAAGGACTTGTCATGAAAAAATAAAAAATATATATATATATGTGTGTGAGAAAAAAATGTTTTTAAAAATAATAATGCTCCATCCCGTTACTCTTAATTTTCGTGAGAGGAGGAGGAGGAGGAGGGAAATTTCGAGGCCTCCTTTTTCGCTCGAGAGAGGAGCGCGACTCCGACCTTGGACCGATTGTGCCTGGCGAGTAGTTTACTGATCCAATCCCCGGTCGCGACGAGCCCGTCGAGGTCGACGCCGGTCTCGAGGCCCTGGCCCATCAACAGGTAGACCAAGTCCTCGGTCGCGAGATTGCCGGAAGCTCCGTCCGCGTAGGGACATCCGCCGAGGCCCGCGACCGACGAGTCAAAGATTCGGATGTCGTTCTCGAGGGCCGCGTAAACGTTGACCAAGGCTTGTCCGTACGTGTCGTGACAGTGTAGAGCGAATCGTCCCATGTCACCGGAGGAAACGCGTCTCATCTCGTTCAAGAGCCGATGAAATTTTCGAGGAGTTCCAACGCCGATGGTGTCGCCCAGTGAAACTTGATAGCAGCCGAGATCGAGGAGTGTCGAGGCTAAATCGGCCACGAGCTTCGGCTCGATGTGGCCCTCGTACGGACAGCCGACGACGCACGAGACGTACGCCCTTACCTTGACCTCGTTCTCGAGGGCAACTCGAACGACCGAGGCGAATCTCTGGAGGCTCTCGTCGATCGAACAGTTGATATTCTTGCGAGAAAAAGTCTCGGAGGCTGCGCCGAATATCGCGACCTCCTTGGCGCCGACCTCCAGCGCCCTCTCGAGCCCCTCGATGTTCGGCACCAGGACCGGGTACGAGACTCCGGGCTTTTTCCTCGCTCGACGATATACCTCGATCCCGTCGTGCATCTGCGGTATCCACTTGGCCGACACGAAACTCGTCACCTCGATCGCCTCCAGTCCACACTCGGAAAGTCTCTCGATCAAATCGATCTTGTCCTCGGTCGGTACCAACTTGTTCTCGTTTTGCAATCCGTCCCGAGGACCTACCTCCACGATCTTGACTCGATCGCCGCCGCTACTCGCTGTCCCTCGCGATACTCCTCGAGGAATCCTCGTCAACGTCCGTTTCAACCGATGCATCTCTTTTTGTATCGTATGTCGTGTAAAATAAAAAAATAATATAACGATCGCCAAATCGCCACTCGTGTGACGAGAGAATAATATATCGGTATATTATATATCGAGTCGATCGTAATATACACGCGGACCGAAAGATCGCCCGAATTTCTTCGCAATTTTCAATCTCGTTAAAATAAGAGTCAATCAAAGAGACAATTTTTGTGAAACGTGTAATACGATACATCGAGCGAGATAATTATATATTCCGCAACTTGTACACCCGCGTTATCAATTCTTATCGAAACGCACCGATAAAATAATTTCATTATAGTTGAAGACAAAAAGAGCAGCAGCAGCAGCAGCACTCTTAAAAAATTTAATTATTCAATAATTCTTATATTTATCCATCGATATAATTAATAACATTTTATTATTTGAAATTATTCTTCTACAGTTTTAAACAAACTAATCGCCACGAAATGGCAATTTTTATTGATGAAATTATATCGCGCCGCCGCTTCCATGTTTTGCCGACAGCAGCGCCTCTCGTGGCGGTCGAGTTTCGCAACGTAACGTGTAATTCAGTGTAATTTCGCGGATGCCCTTGTTTTTTGTTTGTTATTTTTGCTCGGTACGCGACAATTCACCTGTAAATAATTAAGATGTTTCCGGCTTACGCTTATCTCTCGGCCTATGACAGGCACAAAAAACTCGTCAACGATTATTTGGAGCTGAGAGGAGGCTCGGCACTGTCGCTGCAACGAGACACGTAGGTCAACTTATTTCCGTTATAATCATAACAATTCAATTTGGTGTATCATATTTTTCATGTCTCTTTCGCTCTAAAAAATAAATAAAAAATATTCACGTTCATAAATATGCGTATTTATTGTCCTTTAATTCGTCTACGCGTTACTCGTTTACACGTTATTGCTACCGCGGGGTTAATTACGATAAGAATTTCGAAAAGAAAAAAAGAAAAAAGGAAAACGTGTGCGGTGTCGATGCGAATACAGTTGATTGATATCGAGTCGACGACGAGAAAAAGATGAGAAAGAAAGATAAGAAAGAAAGAAAAAAAAAAAGAAATCCGTGACACAAGCGGCTCTTGATGTTTCGAGGTCTCGGGACAAGACGGAGTACGATGTTATCAGAGAAAATCACAAATTTCTCTGGGACGAGGAGAAGGACGTGGCCGCTGACGCATGGGCGACTCGTCTGGCCAAAAAGTATTACGACAAATTGTTCAAGGAGTATTGCCTGTGCGACCTGACGTATTACAAGTACAACAAGGTAGACCTAATGTTGGAAATAAAATTGTATATTACTTTGGAGCGAGAGTAAATATTTTGTGATTTTAGGTGGCTCTGAGATGGAGAACGGAGAAGGAAGTAATCGTGGGAAAGGGGCAATTCGAATGCGGAAGCAAAAAATGCCGGAACAAAGAGACTCTGAGAACGTGGGAAGTTAATTTCGGATACGAAGAACGAGGGGAGAAGAAAAATGCTCTCGTTAAATTGAGTTAGTCGGAAACGATGAAAATAAAATAAAACGTGTATCGATTTGTTTGGGTCGAATGAGCAAAGTAGAGGGTAATTCGGTGTGTTTCTTTGGATGTTACGCGTCTAGGACTCTGCCCCGAATGTTCGACGAAATTGAACTACGGATCTAGAAAGAGGGAGATGAAACGTAAGAGGGAGCCGAAACGTCTGGGCAAAGGCTCTACCGCCGAGGACTCGGAAAAGCCTTCCACCAGTTCCAGAGAGACGATTCTAGATGGAGATGTAAAAATGGAGCCCGAGAGCGACGCCGAGACTGCGGGAGAATCTCAAAAAATGAAGGATGCCCGAGTGTGGAGAGACAAGCCGAACGAGGCTTTAGAAAAATCGAGGGAGGAAGAGTTTGAAGAATACTTGGCGGATCTATTTCTGTAATAATACTAATAATAATAATAATCATTATTTCACAACGCGCAATAAAAATATTGTTGCTTCGTTAGAATATATTAATTTATTGAAAATAAAACAAATTTCTTATACCCGATAATAATATTAATTAGATAATAATATAAATCTCGATAACATTTTGGCTGAAAAAAGTTGAATGTTTTACCTCTGAGCAATTATTATCATCGTTGAAAACTCTCTCTCTCTCTCGTCTATCGTCTATCGTCTATCGTTAGTATACTCTTCGACTACGGAAATTTCGTGTAAAAAGTTTCTAGCCTAATATGCAAAAATTCGTTTTCTCTTTCTCCCACTTGCGATGCTCGTTTTTTTGCATTTTTCACATACACTCGTCGATGATTTCGTCTCAATCCTTTTTAAATCCTTTTTCACCCAATTCACAACATTTTCAATATTGTACGATGTAATCGAAAAAAAACCTTGTTTTTAAGGAGAATTCCGAATGGTTGGTTGACCAATAAGTTTTTTCAAACAAGTGTATTGAATTTGAAATATTCAAGTAGATGCGATGAAATTGTTGAATAATCATTTTTATAAGCCGATTTCGCATTTATACGTTTTCGATAGAATTGAAATTGTGCAGAAAAATTTTAAATGATATATAGAATACAATATTAATTGAGTAATTGCGATCAAGTTGGTCTTGCAAGATTTCTATAAACTCGTTGTTCGATCGAGATCCTAATATGAAACAGAATCTTCTTCCTCTACTTATCACGATTTGTTTTTACCCTTGACAACGTTATTTGTAACAACTCGAGACAAGATCGATCTTCCAACATTGCTAATTTATAAGCGCGCGTAATCGATAACGATCGCGGCTACGACCAAATACAAAAAATAGTACATTACAAACGAGTTTGTTTTTTTTTTCTTTTTTACCGAAAAACCAACTCTCGCGTATAATCGTACGATATATAGTTGTAACAAGTATTTAATTATATTTACGCCCATTGTTCGATCGTGCTTACGAGTATCGTTCGTCGAGTATATACTCGTCGATTTTTCCTTTCGAAAAATTCGTTATATTTACACAATGTCTAACTCGTATATGATTTACACAAGCGCATATATATACAAATTTCTTTGATTTTTTCGTTATTCCTTTTTCGTGTGCCCCCATCGATGAGGGAATATAATCGTCGTAATTGAGAAGCCCGCGAGAATAGGTAAGAAAATCCTGACGTTACGATGTCAAAATAAAAATAAAAATTATTTTCATAAAGAATCTCATCGTTCGTTGTACTTGTTCTTGGCAAAAAAAAATATATATAT